>PVIC010047460.1:0-13794 GCA_004025085.1 Thryonomys swinderianus | reverse complement strand
TCTCTCTCTCTCTCTCTTTCTTTCTGTTTTCTACCCTTCCTCTCCCTCTGGAATGCTTCCAACTCGGTCTTATTACCATCTGCAAAAGCTTTCTCTTCAGCATTTTCCCCTTCAATTCAATTATTTTTTTTTCCAAACACTTTCCCTCATAAACCTTCCCTCCATCTCTTACTCCCCTGTGCATTTGAAAAAGTTCTCCCTACTTCTTCTTTGTCTGTCCTCCCTTTAGCTCTTTATTTATATAATCATCTGAAAAAGTGATTACAACCCTACCAGAATCCAATGTCCATCAAAGACATCTTCCAAAAGAAACCATGAGGAGAAGCCATTCCATGTGAACCTCACAGTTTCTCTTCTAGTACATGTGAAGGGTAAGACTCACCCAAAGCTGTGCTTCCTTCTGGACTGTGGTGAAAGCAACTGGAACTACCCCCTTGTGAAGGTGGAAGAACAGAGTCCCACTGTGCTGGGTGTTGCAGCATAGGCCTGGCTGTGGTGAACCCAAAACCAGGATGAAGTCTGGATTTACAGCTCCTAGCTGTGGTCATTCCTTACAGGCCATGTGACTTGGAATCTGGATTGTTTTGCACACCCACCAAAGTAACTTCCACCCGAGTATTTTGGGTTATTTACATTTCTCATAACCATGAAGGAATACCCCAACAGCTGTGAGCTTCTGAATTCTTGGATCCTACTTAAAACCTTTAAATCATCGTTTACTACTTCAAAATGAGAACAAAGCAGGTTTTATCTCCTTATCCCACCCACATTTTTTTACTATATTTTCTCATAAATTTCTCAATTAGCTACAACTATGAGTTTGAAAACTTCCAAACTAAACAGTAGATTAATTAGTAATTCAGAACCCATGACCTTCATATGTAGAAAACTCTTTAAAATATAGTAGTTAGGGGAATTATAACTCTATCCAACAAGTAAAGAAATATATCAAAACCATACTGATAGTAATTATAACTAAATTTTCCTTGTTTCTTACTTTAATGGTAAAACTACCAGTTGGTATAAGGAAAGCTGTTGATTTCAAATAAAAGTCTTTATTAAATTTGGGATATGTGATGCTATCCCAGGTTATCAAACACTTTACAGAGTCTTCTAGCAATATAATGAACTTAGCTAGTGTCACACCTTCAAACTCTGCCAGTACAAATTCACAAAATTACAGATGATAGTATATAAATATTACATAAACATTATATATATATATATATATATATATACACATATATATATCTCACACTGAGTAGCATTTATATTGATTTATTTACCTGATCTTGTCCCCGTTTTCATTTCTGTATCTAAGAGTTTTGTTTGAAAGTTTTGTGGTCCAAATTTAAAATTTAAAAATATTTCTTCACTGTCACAAGCAATACAGAGATCAATGTGGAGATTCCTCAAATAATTAGGCTTAGAGGTCCCATTTGACCCTGATATTTTGCTGCTAGGTACATACACAAAAGGAAAGATTCATATCACAGAAACATATGTACACCCATGTTTATAGCAGCTCAGTTTGTAATAGCTATATCTTGAACACAGCCCAGATCCCCATCAACTGGACACCAGATAAAGAAATATTGGTTTTGTTCTTTTTAATAAAATGGATTATTACTCAGCTACAAATAATGATAATTTGGAAACATCTATAGCTAAATGGATGCATATTGAGGCCGTACTCATAAGTGAAATAAATAGGACACAGATGTTTAAAAACCATATCATTTCTCTAGTGTGAGGAACTGAAGAAGCAAAGGAGTTTAAAAATGTATGATAGATGTTGTGAAATAGAAAATATTCATAGAGAAAAGGATATAGGGGTAAATAAAGAAGGGAGAGAAAAAATTTGATGGTAAATAAAGAAAGCAAAACTAATGTATATAGGGGGAAGGGGCTTTGTAAGGTGGGCAGGAGAATGGGAAAAATAAGAATTAAGTTGTGTTATACATTGGTACAAATTTTCAGTGTCAAATGAGATTATGATGTGTATATAAAATGCACCTATAAAATCAATTTAAAAAGTTGCCTTTATATCATGCATAAGTAGAAAAAAGAGAAACTATATAATAAATAATACTGGAGTCACTGGTTTTCCAGATTAGGGAAAACAGATTTAAATTAAATTTCTACCCTATTATGCACAATATATTTCTAGAAATATTAAAATTTAAATGTGGAAAGTAAACAATTATGCTGAAAACAGTAAAAATCTTATTTACTTATAGGCGAGGAGAGATCTGTTGAACAATATATAATGAAGAAATCATAAAGTAAAAGATGACACGATTGCCTTAAAATGAAAGACTTTGCTCTGTTAAGACTTTTTAAATAGTTAGAAAAACACTTGAAACAGAAAATATATTTACCACACATCAAGTCAACACAGAACTGTGCCTGATGTGCATAAGTAACTCCACATACAAGAAAGTTAATAATCAAACAAGAAAATGTCATATCATAAATTGTGCAAAAGAGTAAAGAGTAACATATTGGGTATGTTTTGATGAATGAAAAGCAAATATAGTCTAATTTGTTAATTATAAAATCACTCAGATCGCATTATAATGACAGAATATTTTCTACTTACATGATATTTAAATTTGTATTGTAATTCACAAATGTGGTGAAATTTCAGACCAAGAGGAAGAATTGCAAACTTCTCCTGGAAGTTGGCATGATGGCCCATACCTGAAATCCCAGAGGTGGGAGCATTGCAGATTTGAGGCCGGCCTGGGCAACTTAGCAAGATTCTATCTCCAAATTAAATAATTTTCACCAAGTTCTGGGAATGTTGCTCAGTGGTAGAGTGCTTGCCTAGTGTACACAAAGTCTGGCTTCAATTTCCAGCAGTACCTCAAATACACACACACACACACACACACACACACACACACACACAGTCATGTACAAGTTCCTTGAAATACAAAGTGATATAAATATAAACTCTTTGGAAAATAATTTGGGATTATAAAGATATGTTAAAACTCACAAATCCTGTAATAATTTTATCAAGAAATATACTTATTTTTAAATTGGTTAGTGAAATACATACATACATAGGACCCAAACTTAAATGATTTAAATGACAGAAAGTGATTGAAGCAAAAAGAATCCAGACAAATAATAACTAAAAGAACACTGGGGGAGCAATACAAGAATCAGAAAAATAATATTTAGGTCAAAAGGAGGGTTAATTATAATCTGCACTTGATGAAAGCAACAATTCTCATGGAAAGTATTAAAATTCTAACCAAGGGAAAAATATCAAATAATAAAAATAAAATTGTAAGTGAAATTAACAAACCCATTTTTTATACTAGAGATTCTAACATATTGATATCAAAATGGTAGATAAAACTAGAAAATGTGTAGCAAAAACTTAAAGCATTAAACAAAACAATAAAGAAAGGTAGTGTAGGTGGTGTATTTACCTCACAATTACACTATGTACTTTTCATCCAGTAACAGATGGGAAATTTGACTGCTGATAGGTAATGAATAAAGCATGGTTTGCAAATGAGCTGATGATCTAGAATCACTTGTCTAATATAAATGTATAATGGAGAACTCATACAAAATAATAGCTGTGAAGGCTTATATATCAGGCAAACAAGAATTGTGACTGGAACATGCTTTGGGTTTTTAATTTAACATTTATGAAGTAACCTTAAACTCTTGAAATAGTGCTTATATAACTAGCTCTAGTGTATTTTGGTATCATAGAACTCAGAAGACAAATTGTGTTTGATTACAATGTATTTCATTTTGATTATGGAGAAACTCCTATTCATTCTATTTTATGTAGAATTTCACTTCTATCATAACAATGTACTTATAAAAATAAACACAAATACCAAACCAAAACAAGAAAGCAAATAAATAGGAGAATTTCAGTGCTAAGGTTAAGCTAATGTCATGTGGCAAGTTTTAATCTTGCTCCTTATAACCTTTGTATAACATGTGAAGTATTTGAATCTCTCTTTTTAAATTATTTCTATTGGTATATGTTTGTAGTACAAAATAAATACATTCATTATGAAGAACTCATACATATACTTACCTCATTTTAAAAATTTAATTTATTGGTACTATATATATATATATATATATATATATATATATATATATATATATATATCACAATTGCACTCCACATTGAGAATTTGCACCAGTATATTACATGACTTAATCCTCAGTTTTTTCTTCCCCTACCCATGCTACAACCCCCTGCTCCTATATACAGAAGATTTATTTCCTTTTTTAACTATCATTTTTTTCTTTCTCCTCATTACTTATCCCTAAACCTCATTTTCCTTTAAATATTTACTATTTTACAATATCGATCATGCATCCTAGAACACATTTACAACTTCAGTTTCTCATACCAGAGAAAAGATACAATATTTACACATCTGTAACCTATTTATTTCACTTTTGAGTATGTCCTTAAGGTACGACTATTTGAGTATAAATGACTCAACCTTATCACTCTTTATGACAGTGCTCATGCTCCATTTTATTTATTAAAAAAAAAAACACATCTTCTTTATCCAGTCTAGAATTGATGGGCATTTGGGTTGATTCCAAGATTTAGCTGTCACGAGCTAAACTGCTATAAGCATGGGTACACATGTGTTCCTGTGATATGCATCATGCAATTCTTTTGTGTACCGCCCCAGTAAGGAAATAGTAGGGTCAATTGGGGCCTCTAATCCTAGTTTTCTGAAGAATCTCCACACTGGTCTCCATAATGGTGTACCATGTTGGTGTACATTCCCACCAACAGTGGAGAAATGTTCCTTTTTCTCCACAGCCTCTTCAGCATTTGTTGCTGGCTGATTTCAAAATAGCAGCTGTTCTTTGTGGAGTGAGATGATATCTTAGTGTTGTTTTCATCCACAGCATTTTTTTTTTGAGACAAGGTCTTTCTACATAGTTTTAGGCTGGCCTTAAACTCACTATGTCACCCAGGCTGGCCTCGAACTCTGTGATCCTCCTGCTTCACCCTCCTGAGTGCTGGGATTACATACAGGTGGGCACTACACTATGCCACATAATCCCATACCTCATCTTGACGTTTTTTACTTCCCCTTTTTTGTGAGTTCCTGAATAAACTGATATTTTAGTCATTCCAACCATGTCTACCCACTTCTCACTGATTTCTTCCTCTCATAATTCATTACTTCACACCCTATCCTTCTCCCCTATCATTCTTCACTGCCCTCATTTTCCTCTTGGCTTTTGACATTGTTCTAATTCATTGAGAAATCAAGAATGATCAGAAGAGAATTTTACTGATTCTCATGAAGCTATCTCCAAAAAGCCAGAATCAATGGTTCTTTCTTGGGTAACTGGAGATGATGGAGTTCTCTTCATTTCCTACATAGCCACCGTTCTCTGCAGGACCCTGCTCCCTTGTTCTCTTTCACTGACAATGCTCCATCAGTTTCCATCTCATAATGTAAATAAAGACCAATCATTTTCTTCATCCCTTGATTTCTCCAATTGTTTCATTCTTACTCTTTTCCCTAGAAACACTCATACCTTAAGTATTACTTTCCATCTTTCTCATTCTCAGACTTCTTCTTAACACTCCACTAAACTAGGTCCTGTAGAGACAAGCTGTGCCCTCCATAAGGCCCAAACGGGATAGGCCTGTGCTTGAGAACATCTCAGTTCCCCTGTTTACCGTCACACCTACTTCAGTTCTGCAGTTTCCAGCGGTGTCTAACAGTCTTTAAATTCATGTGTTCACTCTCACTGTTTTCTCATAGCTCCAGATCTGCACATCTACTGTCCAGCTACCATTGCTGCTTGGATGGGCCAGGTGTGGTTATGGAATATAGTGCATGTTAAAAAATTTATTACAGTATGAGATATTGCTAGGAATCTCCTTCAAAATATTTTCTCCTGATTCAAACACTTATCTAATCATTCTTGCCACTTTCTGTAGCAGTTCTGGAAGTCCCCTTTCATGAGTATCATTACAACATATAATCAAACATAGAGTGAATGCTGCTGTTGAGTGTCATCCAACAGAAATCCAAACTTGTAAAAATGTGATGTGTCTTCATGTAATTTGGCACCATGAGACTTCTGGATCTTGCCTGAAATGAAAATGACCATAAAAGGCAAATGTTTTTAAATGATTCAGGACATTGTAACAGATGCCATAGCATGAGTAAAGAACTTGAGAAAGAGAACTTCCAGAATTGCTTTAAAAAGTAACAAGAATGATGGCATTAAGTGTGTTTGTGAAGGAAGAGGAAATATTTGAGAGAGATTAATGATAATGTATTTTTAGTGTAAGAATAATTATAATAGTATAATGTAATATTATAAATTTAGGCAACATTAACTCACTCTGCCCAGAGATGATTTTTCAGAATTTTTTCCATCAATAACTGGAAATTTCATTCTTCCAAGATTCCAGATCTCAAACTTCCAGTTTTCCTTGACTCTTTTCTTCCATCTGACCTACAATATGTCAATGAATTTTCTTGATTTTAGTCTTAAAATTAGGTCACATTCACCACCCTGCAGTAATCTATCATCTTTACTCTTTTGTGTCACAGTAGCTTTTGTGCTGTCTAAACGTCCTTCCTTTGCATGCTCCTTGTTTTGCAAAACCTCATTGGTCCAGAGAACATATTTTTTTACATTATATCTACTTTGTTCTACCCTTCACTGATTTGCAGGCCCCTAAGAATAACAGTGAGAGACTGTATCTCCACTCTCTCTACCATTTCTCCTAACCTGTAGGAACAGGCCCACCTAGATCTTTGACCTAATTCTCACTGTATTCTCCTTTTTCCAGTCCAACCACTCCTCTTAGTGCCTCACCTTTCAAGGCAGACATGTTCCATTTTGTTTCTACCAGCAGATCACCCTTTCTGAAAATGTTCCATTCAAATCTCCATGCTGTGGGAGAGTATCTGGCAAATCATCCATCATACTTCAATATATTTTAATGAAATGGACTTTCCATGCTTCTTCTTCTAACTTTGTCACAAATGAAGGAGCAAATGAGGCTGCCTGTGTTACCATTATCTCGGTAGCTTTGCAGTTGTAAGCCTGAATCATGCTGTCTTCATATCTCTTCCAGGAGAATAGAGAAATAACTGCCTCATATTTGAATTGAATTAAGAACTGACAGTTATTTTTCACTTTTTTATTTGAATCTTTATTGGTACATTAGCTATACACAACATGATCACACACAATACTGAGAATTTGTACCAGTATATGAGACAATTTAATTTTTTCCCTTCCCCCACCCACCCAGTTGTTCAAGTAAACAAATCTATTTAATAGATTCATTTTAGGGTATACAATTTCCAGATTTAAGAAAATGGAAAAGCTGTGGGTTACAAAAGAATATAAAATCTTTCTACCTTAATTGTGAGAGGGATTTACTGGTAGTGCTGAAAAGGCAGAAGAAAAGTGGGAAAGAAACTAGAGGGGGGAGGGAGAGAGAGAAAGAGAGAGAGAGAGAGAGAGAGAGAGAGAGAGAGAGAGAGAGAGAGAGAGAGAGAGAGAGAGAATATCATGGAATCTATTAGAAATGTGCCCAAACAAAAAAGACTACAAAAGCAAGCACCAAACATTTCTTATATAATTTTAAGTTGCTCTAACTGTGGTGTGAAACTTCTGATCCCTTCCCCCATGAATATGCAGAAGAATCTATCGTCTTCATTTAGATGAGGATTGCATTCTTTTTGCTTTTGTGTATTTATCTGGACATGAAGGAAAGGGAGAATTCAAGATGGGGGCAGATAGGAACAGAATCAATGTCCAAAAAACTTGGAAAAAAAAAATCCACCCTAGCCTGCCGTGGTGGCTCACGCCTGTAATCCCAGCACTTGGGAGGCAGAGGCAGGAGGATTGCTGAGTTTGAGGTTTGCCTGGACTACATAGTGAGCTCAGGGCCAGCCTGAACTACAAAGCAAGACCTTGTCTCAAAAAAAAAAAAAAAAATTCCACCCTAGAAGCCATAGCTGGACCTGTGGCAGGGAGAGAGCAATTAGCTAGGTTGCTCAGAGTGATGGGGAAAGACTGACTTGCCCCAGGGGTAGAAGTAAAGTGGAAATGACTTCCAACTCCAACTGTAGGGGTAAAGTTCACATTTTGATTGTAATGTAAATAAACAAAGTAGACATTTTAATTTAAAAAGTAAAACATATGGCAGAGATCAATTCTTTTACTTCAGTTTTATAAAAATATGGAATTCATATCTTAATTATATAATGTAGGAATCATCCACAAGCTTTCTCTCTCTCACTACAAATGTTGTGAATATGTAATACACACAGATATTAACTACAAAAACCATCTGTCCAATGGTGAATAAAAGCAATTCACTTTGATATTTTTAGTTATATTTGGGAATTTTGGGGTAATTTTTGTTAGCGCTTTTTTTCTTAAGCAGTGAAGATAAAACTTACTTGAATTGTAAATGAAATTCACAGACACCTTTTTCTAATCATCTGAATGTTAATGATGTTACTGTTATAACTATTTTAGACTAAGAACAGAAAAAAATCAAATCTATGAAAACCAAAATGAAAAAGCACATTTTAATTATTCATAAACTACATTTATTTATATTGTTGGACTTTGCATATTTTCTTCCACAAATCTGTTACTTTAAATGGTTTTTTGTTATATCAATATTTTCAGTTAAAAATTAAGAAACATATTTTTTTCAAAAAATGTGTGACAGTCTTACACAAAAATATTACCCTCATCTTCCTGTCTCAATTACTACATGTATTTTAATATCTTATTTGGTATGAGGAAGAAAGATAAACCAACAGAACATACATTCGGACTTCTGTCCAGGCATAGCACTCCTTTTTACATATGTACGCAGTGGGGGTGAGTGAAGGATGTGGCCTTAGGATCTTGGCTCTTTGTGCTCCTCGTTGACTCTATAGATTTGTAATGAGTCAGAGACTTCAAATATATCCATTTTGTTTTGTTTTCTTTTTTGGTTTGTTTTGTTGTCTTTTATAGGAACTCATGCTGGTAAGTGAAAATGTTTGGCGCTCCGTGGGTGAATGATGATTTACAAACAGAAAATCATAATTTATGTTAAGAAGAGAGGAGATTGCCAAAAGCTATGTTCATAATATTTAGTCATAGTAAGAGTAACAATATCTACTAACATACCAGGCAAATTCAAGTAGTGTATATCTTCTTAGTATCCGAAATATTTTGAAAACTACTTTTCACATGTGTTGCCTCCACTTTAAAATAAATGATTGACTGAGCTGATTTATGAAAATGGTAAGGAAAGAGAAACTTGAAGAAGGATTAGAATTTGGAGGAGTAGAATTATAAGTGGAAACTAAAGATGGTGAGTGTGCTAGTCATGCCAATGGCAGTAATGACAGTGTTAGTGGCAGTCTTAGGAGGTGTGATGCTAATTTCCCATTACAGGGAGTGGACAACTGAGGATCCAGCATTTAAACAGCCTGTCTATGGGCCAGAGATTTAGCTCAGTGGTTCCGGCGCCTGTCTCGCAAGCTCAAGGTCCTGAGTTCGATCCTGTTAACCACATACAATGCTGGGCATGGTGACTCATGCCTACCAGCAATCAGTACCACATACCACAGTGCCGGGCGTGGTGGTTTACACCTGTAATCCCAGCACTCAGGAGGCAGAGGCAGGAGGATTGCTGAGTTCAAGGCTTGCCTGGGCTACATAATGAGCTCAGGGCCAGTCTGGACTATAAAGCGAGACCCTGTCTCAAAACAAAACAAAACAAAAACAACAACAAAAACAGCCTGTGTAGCATATGTGGTTGTAGATAAAATCTACAACTCTCCTGAACAGTAATCATAGGAGAGAAAGCCTGGAGCAGAGGAAGATTTAAAGTGTGGCTATAGATGACTGTTCTGGTGGAAAATGATGGGTGATAAAGTAAGAGAGACTGTCACAAACACAGAGGTACCTACTTGGGTACATAAACTGACATAAAATACATACATCTATGATTGATCCTGCCTCACTCTTGTCCAGCAAAATAAAGAAGCGTGAAGGAAGTAAAGGATTGAAATAAAGCATAAATTTGTGGAGTTTATGGCAGGGGAATTAGAAGATGTGGTCTTACTGTCATGTATTTGTACAGTGGGATTTTTAAAGATGGTATATTATTAAATCTCTCTCATTTCCTGGTGTTCTCTCCTAACCCTTCTGCAAAGAAGGGCAAGATGAATTATTTAGATAAATACTTCCACAATAGTATCTGCAGTTTGGGGCTTGTGCTTCCATTCCTGCCTGGCAGAGATTCTCCTGTACCAACCAGACGAGCTTTTGATTAGAGCAAAAGATGACGGCAGGATGGGATCTCAGCACAAGTTACTGATCCCGGCCCTGAGCGAGCTCTTTCCTGAATCCTATGTACAAGTGGATTAGTGGAATGGGGCACATGCTCAGGGCTGGCTTGGAGGCTGCAGGCTCTTCCGGTGAGATCACTGCTCTGCTTCCTGCCGTGACCCTGCAGTGCTCACACAGCTGATGAGGACTACACATGTCCCTTTGCTCAGGGCCTCACACAGCACTACATTTTGGGAGTACGGAGAAGCCAATTTGGAAGGCACAGAAATACCACAGGAAGTCCATTCACTATGCTTATTACTGCTCAAAGGATAAATGCTGCCTATTGTATCCCCAGAAGAGACACACATCTCACATTCCATGGATGTGAAAATGCTAGGAGCTTTGACAAGAAGCAGGCTTCTCTGCCTTAAGTCATTCCCATATTTATTATCTCAAGTGTTCATACCACCTTTTATAAAAACAAATTTCATGGTTAATCTTATTTGGCCCTCCAAATAGCTTTTGAGATAAGGAAGGGAAGTATTATTTCCATTTTACCACTCAATGAATAAATCAATCTACCCACTAAACCAAGAAGAAAGCTGTGGTCTAATTGAGTACATCCTCACCATCACCTGGCCTTTTACCCCTTGGTGATCCTATGTCTTTTCAGTAGCTGATATTATTCCCAGCACACCCTTGGTCAGCCAGACACAAAGACTCAGGAGCTGTTGTGACTCTTCCATGTCTCTTCCACAGAGATTCAGATACTACACTCTGACTCCTCTGTCTGAGCCTCATCCTCCCTCCCGAGTCTAGCTCCTGTAATTTCTCAACCCAGTTCTCAACTGGTTTTTAAGGAACCAGTCTTCATATGATAACTTTTCTGAAGACAGTGGTGATCATAATTTTTCTAAAGTATAGCCCAGACTCCGTCACCCCTTGACTTATGAATCTTTAATGAATATTCAGTTGCCCCCCTGAAGATAATAGAGTTGTCTCCCTTATTCACAGGGACTAGACTCCAATATCTCCAGTAAAAGCTTGAAATTACAGATAGTACCGGACCTTAGGAACAACTACAGTGACTCAGATAGCCACTAAGTGGTTAGCAAAAGAGTAGTGTATCCAGCATGGATATATTGCACCAAGTGATAACCTTAAGTAAGATGAAAGCAGGACAACTCACAATTTCATCATACAGCTGAAAGTAGGATGTAATTTAAAACTTATCATGCATGCATTTTTATAATTTTTCATGTAATATTTTGGCAGTGCAGTCGACTATCAATAACTGGAAGCATAGAAAGTAACAGAGAAGTACTCTATATGTTCTAATGTAACTTGTAAGCTTTTCAGTAAGATAAAGAAAATTTATATTCCTAAACTTATGCTTACTATTAAACTGAGCTTACTCTTACCATAAGGTAACATTTTATACCACTTACTATGTCCTTGGCCTTATAGATATTTACATTTAAGAGTTAGAATAATATTGGAAAGACTGTATTTTCTGATGGGCTACAATAACAGAATGGAGAGCTTAAACAGCGGAACTTGATTTTCACATTCCTGCAGCTAAAAGTCTAAGAGTAAGGTGGAGTCCATGTTGCTATCTCCTGAGGCCTCTCTCCTATGGTCCACATAACTGTAATTAACTTATAAAGAGGCCTGTATTCAACTATTGTCACATCATAGCTCTGAACCACACTAATGATCTGTTTTTGAACTCTGAGACTCTTGAAATTTATCTAGGAAAATAATGAAACATTTTGAGACCTGCTATGCACAGCATTACACATCTGACATTTAGCATGTTGGGCATAACAAAAGTTTGCCTCTTAACTAGCCTTGAGTAGTGTTTAATTGTCTGGGTGATTATCTATTCATTGATAAAGGGACAGTTGCTTTTAATTGTTAGCAGTGAAAAGAGCCACTATGTGTGAGCATTAACATAAATGTGTTTACTTGAATACAATGCTCTTCATTTTTCTTGAGTAAATACTTAGGTTTGAGTTTGCTGAGAAATATGGGAATTTAATCTATAAGAGAAACTGCAATTCTCTTGTCTACAGTAGCCACAATATTTTGTGGCAAAAGTGAAGAATAGCTTCATATTATTACCAATACTTAGCATTATAATTGTTTTGTTCTTTATTCTAATTAGTATGGTGCTATATTTTTAATTTTTTAAAAAAATTATCTTTATTGATACATTGTATATATATATATATATATATATATATATATATATATATATATATATATATATCTCATATCATGATCACACTCAAAATTGGGAAGTTGCACCAGTATATGACACAATTTAATTCTCATTTTTTCTCATTCCTCTATCCACCCCCACAAAACTCCACCCCTAAATACATATGTTTTGTTTCCCTTTTTTTTGAAGAGTTTGTTTTCATATTAAAGAATTACTTCTTAATTTCATGTTTTTGTATGTCAATAGTTTACCAAATTCTGTTCTACTTAGTATCTAATTTATTTTCATTGGAAATTTTACAATTATTATTTTGAACATTGGACATAAAAACATTGAAAAAATAATATGCTCCTTGCCTCACTTCCTTTATTATTGTGTACCTAATATAATCAGAATATAATTTTCCAAACCAGAAAATTAACATTGGTGCAATACAACTAATTAAGGATGTTATTTTAATTTCACCAGTTTCTCTATAAATACCTTTCTCATGTTCCACGATCCTGCCTAGACCCCGGAATGCATTTATTTCCTGGTTCTCCTCCAGGAGCTTATGATAATAACTCAGATTTCTTTGTCTTTTTAGCACTGACATTTTGAAGATTATTGATCAGCTACTGTATTTTTCTGTAATGAAATTCTGCTGGGACTTGTCTTTTTTTCCCCCTTGGGACTGGATTGAAATTATGCATTTCTGTCAAGAGTAAGTTTTTTTCTTCACATTATACCGTATTACATGGTTTGTAACTTTGACAGTGCTAAAAATACTGAATTTAATGATAATCCTTCTTTTTATAGTTTAATAATAATCTTGGGGTTCACTGAGGTTTTAATTTTCTTTTCCTACTCACATATAGATGATGTTTTTGGCTTTATATGTAAAAATCAGAGCCAAATGTTTAAAAAATAGCCTTTTATTTCCTTCAAAAGTTTTATAATTTTAGATATTTACATTCATATCTATGAAAACTTTCAAGCTAATTTTTGCATATAATACAATATACAGGCAGAGGGCAATTTTGGTTTTAGATATTCACTTATCTGACCACCATTTGTGAAACTGCTGTCATTTCTCCAATGAATTTCTATTCTGCCTTTGCTGAAACAAAGTAGCTCTGCATATGTAGTGTATATTCATATTTATTATATTTCATTGATAGATTTGCTTTTTTTTCTCCTGTACCTCTTTTTCAGAGTGCAACTTGGAATGTAATTTATCAGTTTTGTTCTTC
>PVIC010047459.1:0-13865 GCA_004025085.1 Thryonomys swinderianus | reverse complement strand
AAAAAAAAAAAAAGAAATCTGAACACTAATAAAAAATTACAATAAATTAAAACATATCAATTACATTTAAATCCATGAGTTCATCATGATATACATTATTAAAACAAAAAAGTCAAACTTAATTGCCAGAAAATTTCAATAAAAAACTATCAATTTTCCCTAACTTAATTTGTAAGTTTATTTTGAACCCAATAAAAATGCCAATACAATTGTTTTGTTTTGGTTTTTTTTGAGACAGGGTCTCACTTTGTAGTTCAGGCTGGCCCGAGCTCACTAGGTAGCCCAGGCAAACCTCGAACTCAGCAATCCTCCTGCCTCTGCCTCCCAAGTGCTGGGATTACAGGCGTGAGCCACCACACCCGGCCCAATACAATTGTTTTTAAAGGACAGGGTAGGGGACTGAGAGTGGTAGTTCTGCAACAGGGCCCTTTCCTAGTGTATGTGAGACCAGCAGTTTGATCCGTTGCATATAAAAGACAGACCCAGAGACAGACAGATACACACAGAGTGAAAGGGCAAGGCCTCACTGGGCATTCTGGAACTCAACTGAACATAACAACCAGGGAAGCACAGATTAGAGGCTATGGACAATTTAGCAAGTAGCACAAACCAGGCAGCCACTATCTCCACTCAGCTGTGGGATAGCATGCTGCACTCCTAACACTTGGCTGCACACAAAGCTTGGCAGGAAGGGTTTATTTTACCTAATTTGGGGATTAAAGTTTGGTTGATCTGGAGTAGATATTTCTGTTGATTTCAGCCCTCTGTATAGCAGTAACTTTTCCTGTGGCACCTGTCTTTAAGAAGACTGAATAAGGGCTGGAGATTTAGCTCAGTGGTTCCAGCACCTGCCTGACAAGTGTTAAGGTCCCTGGTTCAATTCTGGTAATCACATACAACAATACTGGGTATGGTAACTCAAACCCACCAGCAATCAGAACTACATGTATCACAATGCCAGATGTGGTGGCTCACACCTGTAATCCCAGCACTCAGGAAGCAGAAGCAGGAGGATTGCTAAATTCAAGGCTTGCCTGGGCTAAACAGCAAGCTCAGGGCCAGCCTAAACTACAAAGTGAGACTCTTATCTCAAAAAAAAAAAAAGAGAGAGAGAATGGGAAATCTCCAAAGGAAATTTGGTGTGGAAATGTAATGAGAGGAAGGAATAAATATGATTCTGAAAGAAAATGAAAGAGCATGTATATGGGGGGAGGTGTGGGTGGGTAGGGATATGAGTAAAAATGAGAATTAACTTGTGTCATATATTGGTACAAATTCCATGTTATGTGTGATTGTGAGATGTATATAAATTGTACCAATAAAGAATTCAATTAAAAAAAGAAGACAACTGAATTAGATTCAACCCTGTTATTAACTCTCTTTTCTTCTAGATATTTAAGGCGATCTCTTGCCATAATAACAGAACAAAAACTCCAATGACCACAAGCAAGAAAAAAATATAAACTGGTGTGGGGGGGATCTAGAAAAAAAATCATATGAATGCTGCTACCTCACAAAAAATAAAAATAAAAATAAAGAATCTATAATGGTTGGAAGAATCATATTACACTTATCAAACAATACTCAGAATGTTCAGATCTTATTCCCCAAAAATGTAATAATATATAAAAAGAAACAAAAAATAGCCCCCATTCACAATTTAAAAAATTTGATAGAACATCAAAATAAAGAAAATCAACACAATCAAAAGTTGGTTTTCAGAAAGAAAAAATAAATCTTTGGCAAACTAGATTGACTACAATAAAAGAGACCTCAAGCCGGGCATGGTGGCTCACGCTTGAAATCCCAGCACTTGGGAGGCAGACACAGGAGGATTGCTGAGTTCAAGGCTTGCCTGGGCTACATAGTGAGCTCAGGGCCAGCCTGAACTACAAAGTGAGACCCTATCTAACAGAAAAAAGAAAAAAGAAAAAAGAGACCTCAGAGGCCGAGGATTTAGCTAAGTGGTTGCAGAGTCTACCTCACAAACTCAAGGTCCCAAGTTTGATCCCCGGCACCACACACCACAATGCTAGTAGGTGTAGTGGCTCACACCTGTAATCCCTGCACTTAGGAGGTAGAGGCAGGAGGACTTCTCTGAGTTCAAAGTTTGCTTTGGCCACATGGTGGGCTCAGGGACAGCCTGAACTATAAAATGAGAACTGTCTCAACAAAAAAAAGTCTCTTTAAGTCCTCAAATTACTAAAAGCACAAATTAAATTGGGGGCATTGATAGTAATTTTATAGAAACAGAACTAAGAGTACTAGGAGCAACTGTAATGCAACCAAAAATAGCAAACTATCGAAAATAACTCAAGAAGAAATAAAACATCCTAAAAGACCCATAACAATCAAGGAAATTAAATCACTAATTAAAACCTTCCCAACATAATTGCCCAGGACCAAACATCGTCACTGGTGAATTCTATCAAAAAAAAAAAATTGAAAATTAACACACGGTGCTCGCTTCGGCAGCACATATACTAAAATTGGAAAATTAACACACGAACGATTCTCAAAGTTAAAAAAAACATTTCCTAATTCTATGAGTCCAGTACTACCTCAATACTAAATCTAGACAAAAACATGCTAAGATATAATGTCTTCCACAAACTCGTAGCATATCAAACTCAGGAGCCTGTTAAAAAGGTTATATACCATGACCTTTCAATAACAAAAAGAACTGGATATTTAGCTCAAGTGGTACAGCACCTACCTTGCAAGCACAAGAGACCAAGTTTGATTCCTGATCACCCCAAAAAAAGAGAAAAGTAACAAAAGGACAATCATTTCAACAAATGATGGTGGGAAAACAAGAGGTCTACATACAAAAGAATGAAGCTGAACCTTATACTATATACGAAAATCAGTCTACATACATTGAAATCTAAATGGAAGTTAAAACTACAAAATTCTTAGAACACAAGGAAAATTTCATGCCACTGGACTTGGCTATCATTTCTCAAATGACATCAGTAGTACAGACAAAACAACAAAGAATAAACTGGACTATCCAGAAAATGAAGATATCTCATAGAATGGGAGAAAATAATTCTGAATTATACTTGTATAAAAGATTAATACATAGAAAACTAATCTCTCAACACTTCAATACAATTTAAAAATGTACAATTGGCCAGTCATTCTACTCATTGTATATACTTCAGAATGACAAGAAATGTCCACATGTTGAATGTTTATTACAGGGCCAAGTATTTAGCTCAGAGGCATTATGCCTGCCTCCCAAGTGAAAGAACCTAAATTTGATCCCTGGTACAAAAAAAAAAGTTCATTACATTTCTTCTAACGATAAGTATTAAAATAAAATGAATGTTATATAATTTAAAAATCAAATACCCCTAAGGATGCATACAGTATTGAAATACAAAATGGTGCAGTTGCTACAGAAAACAGTATGGCTGGTCCTCAAAAACTTAAAAACTGAAAGAAGTGATGGTAAAAAAAGGGAAACAAAGCTTATGTATATAGGAGGGTGGGGGATTGCAGGGTGGGTAGGAGAATGGGAAAAAATAAGAGGTCATATCATACACTGGTACAAATTCTCAATGCTGAGTGTAATCATGTGTCTATAAAATGTACCAATAAAGACTTAAAAAAATAAACTTAAAAACCGAATTACCACCATATCCAGCAATCCCACTTCTGGACATATATCCAAAAAACTGAAAGCAAACTATGTACTCATATTCAAAGCAGCATTATTCACAAATGTCATGAGATAAAAGTAACCTAAAGAACAGTGTTCATTCAAATGGATAAACAAAATATAAGCATACAATGAAGAATTACTTTTTTTTTTAAATAGGGGCTCAGTATGTAGCTCAGGCTGGCCTCACACTTGGGGTGATCCTCCTGCCTCAGTTTCCCTAGTGCTATGATTCTAAGTGTGTACTACAACACCCAGATGATTTAATCTTAAAGAAGAAAATTCTGATTCATGCTGCAACATAGCTCAACCTTGAAGAGCAGCCAGTCAGTCAAAGAATATTGTGTGACTCCCTTTAAATGAGGTAGTCAAATCAGTAATAGGAGGCATGGTGACACATATTTGTAATCCCAGCACTCTCTGGCTAGAGCAGAATCAGAAGTTCAAATACAGTCTGGGCAAGTAATGAAACAGTGAGATCCTGTCTCAAAATTTAAAAAAGGTTAGGCTAAGGATTTAGCTCAAGGGCATCCCCCTTAAAAAAACAAAACAAAACAAAAAAAGACTTTAAAAAAGGTTGGGAATGCAGCTTACTCCAAGGGCTCTGGGTTTGATCTGCCATATCACTTAAAAATAAAAATAAACTTGTTTTTACAAAAAAAGGTACAACGGTGGTTACAAGGGACTGGAGGGAAAGATTAAGAAACTATTGTTTACCCAGACATGGTGCTGCACACCTGTGAGACAGGAAGAATGCCATGAGTCCAAGGCCAGCCTGCAATACATAGTAAAACCTTTTCTCCAAAAACAAAATAAAAAAGCAAAAAAAAAAAAAAGTCATTTAACAAGTAGTTCTACTTTTGCAACATGAAAATTGTCAGGAGGCCTGCTGTTTAATAATGTGATTTTATTTAAACTACTGAGCTATATACTTAAAAACTAGTATTAAAAATGACTAGTAATAAAAATGACTAGTAACTTTTTTGCCATAATTAGAAATAAGGATAAAGGGCTCATGATTTAGCTCGTGTTACCATGCCAACCTTGGCTGCACAAGGGCCCGAGTTTGATCCTCCGTACCACAAACAAATAAAAAATTTTTTAAAAAAGGATAAAAATATGTCTTCATACCTATCAGAATTGGGCAGTTTTAAAAAGAACAAAACAAGGAAAATAACAAATGCCAATGTGGAAGTCTAGACTCAGCAATGAAAAAAGTTTATAGCTGGGCCAGGGATTTAGCTCAAATGGTACCAGCACCTGCCTTGGAAGCACAAAGACCTGAGTTCGATACCCTGGTACCACCAAAAACAAAAAACAAAAAGAGAAGAGAGATAGAAAAAAAGTTTATAGCTGTTCAAAAAGGGGTACATAGATCAACAATATGACCCATCGATTTGACTCCTGTGTGTACACCCCAAATAACTGAAAGCATTGACTCGGATACAATGATCATAGCAAAATTCTTTCTCAATAGCCTAAAGGTAAAAACAACTTGTGTCCATTAACACATGAATGAAGAAAAAACTGGTGGTATATATGCACAGTAGTAAAAATAGTATTTGGCCCTAGAAAATGAATGACACTTGAAAACATTATGCTAAAAAAAATAAGGCATTGGGAGGCAGAGACAGGAGGACTGCTGAGTTCACGGCGGCTTGCCTGGGCACCATAGTGAGCTCAGGGCCAGCCTGAACTACAAAGTGAGACCCTGTCTCAAAAAGCAAAAAAAAAAAAAAAATAAGGCAGACATGAAGGGCATAAATTGCATGATTCTACTTGTGAGGTACTTCTTATAGGCAACATAAAAAAAAAAGGATTAACAGTTACCAGAGGATAGGGAAATGGAAAGACGGATCAGTGAATTTTTCTTTGATGATAAGCTCTGGAAAGTGGCAAAAATTTTAACACAATGCTAACAATTACCTAATGTCACCAAATGTTTTTTTTTCCTTCTTTTGCAGTTTTTTGATACAAAGCATCACTTAAGTCACTAAATTGCCCAGTCTGAGACTGAATTTATAGTACTCCCACCTCATGTTCCCAGATGCTGGTGCCTAAGGGATAGACTACCACACTCAACAAGTAAGTAAATTTTATGTTACCATATTTAACTAGGTTTTTTTTGGTAGGTTGGAAGAGGGGTCCCCCACAAAACAGCTGTGTGTCCTCTGATCCAGTTTAATTATGATACTATCTATTGGGAACTCTGACTGTAGCCAGTTAGTCAGAAACACACATAAGCAAACGTTCAACCTCAGTTGGCATGTGAAATTGGGGGCAATCTTCGAAACCGAATCTTTAACCGAGGGGATCCGTTTTTACCCTTTTTACTTTCTAAAATCGGTACTATATGCATATATACTGGGATTCATTGGGAATCAACGAATTTAGATTACTTTGGAGGACCGAATGTGGTGGCTCATGCCTGTAATCCCAGCACTTGGGAGGAAGAGGCAGGAGGACTGCTGAGTTCCAGGCTTGCCTGGGCTACACAGTGAGCTCAGGGCCAGCTTGAACTACAAAGTGAGACCCTGTCTCAAAATAAATAACTAAATAACTAACTAACTAAATAAATAAATAAAATAGATTACTTTGGGAGGGGAAGCATTTTTTAATGTTATCAATGTCTTTCCATTCAGACCTATGTTACCAGGTTTTCTTAGGTTCACATTTTCTTATGTGGCTCATGATACTGCTTTTAGTTTCCTTCATCAGAGTCTTCTCTTTTTTTGACAATGGGTCTCGCTTTGTAATTCAGGCTGGTCCTGAGCTCACTATGTAGCCCAGGCAAGCCTCAAATTCAGCAATCTTCCCGCCTCTGCCTACTGAGTGCTGGGATTACAGGCTTGAGCCACCACACCCAGCACTGTGGTATGTGGTACTGATGGCCTGGTATTGTATATGGTTACCAGTGATTGAACTCAGGACCTTGCACTTGCTAGCCAGGCGTCAGAACCACTGAGCTAATCTCCAAACCTAAAGTCTTCTTGATTTCTTGTTACAGTTTTTCTTGGAAAGACGAAACAACTTTTCCTCATCACATTAAAAAGGTTTATACACTAAAAAAATTTTAAATAGAAAAGTGAAAAATGCATTTGCAATGAAGAATTGATATCCATGCTTTAAAAGCTTTGTGAGAATTCCAAATTGGAAAGAACATGGAGGAACTTGAAATGCAGTTGATACAGTGGTACAAAGGAAAGTAATCTAACAAGAACTGTAAAATATGTAATAAGCATATATTGAACCAGCAGCTCCTGATAGGATTTATACCTCCTAGAGAAAACACGTGTTTGGAATGGTAGCATACTCCTGTAATCTCAGGACTCGGGGAGGCTGAGGCAGGCCATAATTTATGATTATGGATCATAAATGCGAGCCCACCTATGCTACTTAGCTTCTTACTGAGACTGTCTCAAAACTAAAAGTAAAAAGTGCTAGAGATTTACCTTAGTGTGAAGGCCTAAGAAAGGAAAAGGGAAAGGAAGGATGGACCAAGTATATTCCCTGCAGTATGAAACCAAACATTAGCAATAATTAACTGTCCATCAGTAGACTCCAAACTCTACTAAAACCATGCCATAAAAAAAATACACAAAAGCTTTACTAACTCAAAAAGATATTTAAGCCATACCACTGCAATGAGCAATTTGCAGATGATGGAAACAGTATACATGTTCTTAAAATACATACAGAGGACCAGGAATTAGTTCAATGGTTTGGCTTCTGCCTTATATACGCAAGGTCCCAGAGTTTGATTCCCGAATCCACATAGCACAATGTCAGGTGGGGTAGCTCATGCCTGTAATCCCAGCACTCACAAGGCACAGGAGGGACTGCTTGAGTTTGAGGGTTGCATGGGATACAGAGTGAGCTCAAGGCCAGCCTGAACCACAAAGTGAGACCTTGTCTCAAAAAAAAAAAAAAAAAAAACCCACATACAAAATTATTACATTAAAACATGAGCAGAAGGAGCCGGAGATTTACCTCAGTGGATCCGACGCCTGCCTCCCAAGCACAATGGTCCTGAGTTCTGGTAACCACATACAATGCTGGGTGTGGCAATTCAGGCCCACCAACAATCAATACCATGTACTACAGTGCTGGGCGTGGTGGCTCACACCTGTAATCCCAGCACTCCAGAGGCAGAGGCAGAGGCAGGAAGACTGCTGAGTTCAAGGCTTGCCTTGGCTACATAGTGAGCTCAGGGCCAGCTGGAATTACAAAGCGAGACCCTGTCTCAAAAACAAAAACAAAAAACATGAACAGAAAAGAGCTAAAATATATGCTAATTTGATAATATTAACCTCCAGAAGAGTGGGAAAAGATTTAGGAACCGTTAATAGACAGCACATCTCTATTACAAACTAGCCAGAAAATTTTTTAATGTTTGTGAGTCACCATGCCCAGCATTGTATGTGGTTACTGGTACCAATCGCAGGACCAGGCACTGGAAAGCTGAGATAATCTCTGCTGAGCTAAATCTTCAGCCCATCAAATGATTATTCTTACAATCACTTGGTATTCTAAATCCATGCTACAGTGCAATGACTGCTTTTGCTAACAACCTTTTCCTCGTAAACATGGTGAAGCAGAGTGCTTTAAAAAAAATTCCTCTTTATAGAAGAGCACTGTCACACTTTATGAATATCTACATTGCACTAAAATATAAAAAAGAACAATGAAAGAATGTAAAACTGCATTAAAAATACTTTATATAATTTCCAATGCTGTATGAGACCTCACCTAAAATAAACAATACTTGCATCAAATAAGCAAATGAGGTAAGTTTCAATAAAGCTGTTTCATGAAATAAAATCTATTCTACCTACAGATTACTTCTCCAATGCAGATTATTAAATAAAAAATTATTGCTTGTTTCATTAAAATTAATTATAAATTTTACCAGTATTTTTCCTTGAGGTTCCTCAAGATGTTACCAACTGCTTTTTTTTTTTTTTTTTGAGACAAGGTCTCACTTTGTAGTTCAGGCTGGTTGGTCCTAAACCCACTCTCACTATGTAACCCTGGCAAATCTCAAACTCATAGCAATCTTCCTGCCTCTGCCTCTGGAGTGCTGGGTTTATAGGTGTGAGCCACCAAACTGGCACTGTGGTATGTGATGCAAATTGCTGGTGGGTGTGAGTCACCACACCCAGCACTGTGGTATATGGTTACCAGGATAGAGACCTCGTGCTTTCAAAACAGAGCCCGAACCACTGAGCTAAATGCCCCACCCTTGTTTGCTTAATTTTTGGGACAGGGTCTCAATATGTAATACGGGCTAGCCTGAACTCACTGTGCAGCCCAAACTGTCCTCAACCTTCAACCCTCAACCCAATTGCTGGAATTACAGGCAGTATTGGGATTAAAACACGCTAATACACCTACACACTAGCCTCATTTACCTTTTATTTAACCTTTTCATGCCTGAAGTTCTAATTTGCATCTGACTACATAACAAAACTCTAACATAATAACTACTACTTACAAGGCATGATTGATAACACCCTTATCAAAACTTCCTTGATCTATTTTATCATAATACTTAAATGTTATTATCACATTACACAGATGAACATTCTGCATAACCAAGTAAATTTCCTATGGCAAACACTTGTTAGGTGGCAAATCCATAGTGCGTACCCCAAGGCCCAGTATCTTTCATTACATAATATGCCGATCAAATAGAACTCACACTAGTGAAATACTCAGATACACTGGCCACCAGAATTCAATTAGCTGATTACTCATGCAACAAAAATCTAAGGGAGGGCCAAAGATGTACCTTAGTGGTTCTGGCAAGTGCCTAGGCCTGCCTAGCAAGTGCAAGGTCCTGAGTTCAATCTCTGGTAACTACATACAACAATACCGGGCATGGTGACTCACACCCACCAGCAATCAGCACAACATACCACAGTGCTGGCCGTGGTGCCTCATGTCTGTAATCCCAGCATTCAGGAGGCTGAGGCAGGAGGACTGCTGAGTTCCAGGCTTGCCTGAGCTACATAGTAAACTCAAAGCCAGAATGAACTACAAAGTGAGACCCTATTACTATAGGTAGAAAAGCCAGCTAGACACATGTAGGCAGATAGATAGGGCCGTCCCTTGAAAGACTTGCAAAAAAGAGGATCCTTCTGAAGGTCAACACCATCAATGAGAAATTACACTTTCAGATAGCAGTGAGCTACAGGCCTCATGCTCCTCCTAGCATGGAAGGTCAAGGTCTGGAACCAGCCCCTCCTTGGAATGCAGGAATTACAAAATCCCTAGATAATGGGCCAGGTCCTTGAAGGGGAGGGGGGAATGAGTCTCCGGACAAGAAAGACCCTCTAGGGCTTGATTCCTCATTGGTGGTCCCTATTTTGAACCCACCCACCTTGTGGTTTTGATCTATAAAATTCCCTTGGAAGAAGTGATCCTTGGGTTACCCACTTGCTGGGTTCCCCCTTCTGTCTTTTCTCTTAATAAAAATTTTCCTACTCAAACCTCCATCGCTCCTAAAATTCATTCTTAGATTTTTAGAGAATACGAACTCATGTTTCAAGTGGGGAGCTAGGCCTTTGCTCTCCTGCGTCACTATCTCAAAAAAAAAAAACAACTAAAGGCATTACAAGAATGTTAGACTATTTCAAACCTGGCTGGTGGTCCGAGCCTATATAATCCCAAAATTCAGAAAGCTGAGATAGGAAGACCATCACAAATTTGAGGCAGCTTGGACTGCATATTTAGTTCAAAACCAGGCTGACCTACATAAGACTCTGTCTCAAAAATCAAAAAGAATGAAAAAGAAAAAGGAAGGAAGACAAGTATCAATTATTAGCAGTAACAGTAACTATGAAAAATATTAACATGATAAACTGGGGGCAGATCCTAAGACCATATTAGAAATTTTAAACTTACTCTCAAATTATCCTCCTTCTTCAGCCTCCTAAATGCTGGAAAGCAAGTACCCCACGCATAGTTCCACATCTTTTATATCTTTACTGCTTGAGTATTTTAAGAATATACTGTATTTTTATAACCAAAATACTTTTTAAGTACAGTGTTTTGTTTTGGTTTGTTTTTTTGAGACAGGGTCTCATTTTGTAGTTCAGGCTGGCCCACAGCTCACTATGTAGCCCAGGCAAGCCTGGAACTAAGCAATCCTCCTGTCTGCCTCCTGAGTGCTGGGATTACAGGCATGAGCCACCACGCTCGGCACTGTGGTATGTGGTATTGATTGCTGGTGGGCGTGAGTCACCACGCCCAGCATTGTATGTGGTTACCAGGGATCAAACTCAGGACCTTGTGCTTGTGAGGCAGGTGCTGCAACAATTGAGCTAAATCTCTGGCCCTTAAGTACAATTCTTTCCACATGCATAGAATTTTTATTAAGTATGTTACCTATTCATTTCACATTTGCTTATTTATTTACAAGGCCCCTCCAAATTGAACCTAACCAAAAAAGGAGGAAAAAGATCACTTAAATTTCCTACTTGATTTCTTTTTTGATCAGGTTTAGTTTGTATTTTGCTTTATATGCCAATATGAACCAAATTCCTTTTGTTTTGTGTTTTTCAAAAAAATAGTATGATCAATGCCGGACGTGGTGGCTCACGCCTGTAATCCCAGCACTCGGGAGGCAGAGACAGGAGGATTGCTGAGTTTGCGGCGGCTTGCCTGGGCACCATAGTGAGCTCAGGGCCAGCCTGAACTACAAAGCGAGACCCTGTCTCAAAAAGAAAAAGAAAAAAAAAAAAAAAAAGTATGATCAAGCCAGGCATGATGGCTCGAACTTGTAATGGGGGTGGGGGCAGGAGCATTACGGAGAGTTCCAGGCTAGCCTGAGCTGCATAGTGATCTCAGGGCCAGCCTCAACTACAAAGCGAGATCCTGTCTCAAGCAAAATAAAACTAAAAAACAAAAAGATAAGATTGGATTGGGTTTTAGGAAAAAATCTGGTTGTGAACTAGAGGAAAAAATTAGAAGAAATTATAAGTGAACTCATTTTCTAATATAATGAAAAGTGAAAGTAAATGAGACACAGCTAAGTATAATACCTCAGGAAATAAACCTAAAAAGTCCCAATATTTGGGAGAAAGGGAAAGTGAAAAACATGAGATCACACTAATTCAAAGACCCAGGTGTCAAGAGTTTGAACATTAAAACACTAAATTTCAAACATTACAGAACTAGATCAGCAGTAAATTACCAACTATACCACTAGTGACTTTAGAATAATATATTCAGTAAAGTATAAACAGTATGAATCAGAGTAAATTTTTTGTGAAAAGTATAGGGAAAATAAATTATTGGGGCAAAAAATACATCTAATAGAAAAGATGCAGAGATTTTGGAAGAGAACCCAGTTACCGTATGTGTAGACTAATAAGCAAACAGAATGAAGCTGAAGAAAAGATATGAATCCTGCTGGTAACTTATCAAGGAGAACAAGTACATTTACTCTGCCAGTGGTGGCTACAAATTCATTTTTGAAGCATATAGCAAGTGACCTGTAGTTGGCTACTATCAACTGAGTACTGCTACTGCCCAGTCACCTACCTCCCCTACATATCTGGGGGGTTTATATTTGTGTTTAAAGATCTGGGAATGGAACCTAAGATCTTAAGCATGCTAGGGAAGCACTGAGTTATAGCACCAACAGCCCTATGCTACTTTGTTATTTTGAACAGTCTCACAATGTAGCCCAGCTAGCCTCAAAGTAATGATCCTTCTGCCTCAGCCTCCTAAATACTGGGAAGCAAGTACCACTACACCTAGCTTCCCAGGCTATTCCTAACCCACACCTTAGCAATCTCAAGAAAGCAAGCACTGCTATACTGTCAAAGGAGTACCCTTGGGCTGGGGATTTAGCTCAGTAGTACCAGCACCAGCCTTGAAAGCACAAGGTCCCCAATTCTATCCCTAGTACCAAAAAACAAACAAAAAAAGAGTGCCCTAAAGCACAGAAGTGCCTTCCTGAGCTCACAGACTGGATGGAGTAAGAGCAAACCTGTTTTTTAACCATTTTACTGAGGCCTTTTTTTTGGTCTCACTAGTGGCTCAGGCTGGCACCGAACTCACTGTGGAACCTAAATTGGCCTCAAACTCAAAAGATTCTCCTGCCTCAGCCTCCCAGGTGCTGGGATTATAGGCACGAACCACCATGCCTAGCTTAGGCATAATTTATATATAGCAAAAATTATTTAAGGGTTTTTTTTTAGACAGGGTCTCACTTTGTAGTTCAGGCTGGCTCTGAACTATGTAACCCAAGTTAGCCTTGAACTCATAGCAATCCTCTTGACTCTGCCTCCCAAGTGCTGGGATTACAGGCATGAGCCACCATGCCCAACATTGTGGTATACAGTACCGGGATCAAACTCAGGACCTTGCACTTAGCAAAGTTTATTTTAAAAGACTAATAAACTTCACTGTATATTCACTTGCACAATCATTATCCCAACGGAGCTTTAGAATACTACAGATCATCCCAGAAGTCCTTTCTTTCATAGGCAGAGCAGATTTGAACCTGTTTGGCTCTTAATTCATCATGTTGCAAACCTCTTAGGCATTATTCAGGTTAAAGACAAAAGTGAAAAATGGCTTTTAAGAAAAAACAAAACAGGGCCAGAGATTTACCTCAGTGGTTCCAGCGCTTGCGAGGCAGGTCCTGAGTTCAATCCCAGTAACCACATACAATGCTGGGCGTGGTGACTCACACGTACCAACAATCAATACTACATACCACAGTGCCAGGCATGGTGGCTCACGCCTGTAATCCCAGCACTTGGGAGGCAGAGACAGGAGGATTGCTATGAGTTCAACGTTAACTTGTCTCAAAAAAAAAAAAAAAAAAAAACCTGCAAAATTAATTTGATATCCTTCCACTTTCTACTCCTAAATCCCTTTGCACTTGAGTCCCCAACATGTCTCTGGAATCCCACTCACATTGCATGAGCTCACCAAACTTATAGTAGATCAGTAAAATTTATTATTATGCCCCCTGAAAGCAAAGCATAATTAGATTTAGGACACAGATACTTTTTAGATGCCTTGTGTTTTTAAAAAATGCAAGGGAGTTATAAAAGCAAAAAAGAAATGAACACTTATATACAAGAGAGGAAAAATTCAAACAGCTAGATAAGGCCATTAGAGATGGAAAATGTGATACACAAATACAGAGAACACTGAATACAGTAAAAAACATTGGGAG
>PVIC010047458.1:0-13867 GCA_004025085.1 Thryonomys swinderianus | reverse complement strand
CTGAGCTCACTATGTAGCCCAGGTGAACCTCTGACTCACAGCATTCCTCCTGCCTCTGCCTCCCAAGTACTGGGATTACAGGCACGATTCACCACGCCCAGCATTATGGAGTGTGGTACTGATTGCTGGTGGGAGTGAGTCACCATATGTGGCAATGTGGTATGTGGTTACTAGGGACAAACTCTGGACCTTGCATTTGCTAGGCAGATGCCAGAACCACTGACCAAAATCCTCAGCCCAAACAACTGGATTTTTAAAAAATAGTTATCTTAGTTGGGGTGCTTTAACATATTACCCTAGACTGAGCAATTTATAAACAATAGGAATTTATCACTCAAAATCCTGAGTGCTGGGAAGTGCAAGAAAAAGTTCCCTCTGGCCTCCTTCATAAGAATACCAATCTCATTGCTCCTTAATGGTCCCACTCAATATTATTGCCTTGGGGATTAGGTATCAACATATGAATTTGGGGGAAAAAAAACAGATATTCAGGCTATACCAATGGACAGAACACCTGAAAAGACTTTTTTCTCTTCAAACCAAGATACTAGTGATCAGTAGTACATGAACATGTATGCAACATCGCTAATCCTCAAGGAAATACAAGCTGAAACTCCAAGGGAAGGGACAAGGATTTAGCTCAGGGGCTCCACACCTGCCTGGTAAGTGCAAGGTCCTGAGTTCTATTCCTGATACTGAAAAAAAGCAAACCAAAACATGAGGAATCACCTCACAACTGTTGGCATAGCTTTTATCAGAACTCTAAAGGATAACAAATACTGGCAAGGAAACAAAGCCCTTGTACATCGTTGATGGGGATCTAAATTGATGCAGACACTGTGGCAAAGTACTTGGAGGTTCCTCCGAAAGTTAAAATTTGACTACCATATGATCCATCCATCTCACTGTAGGGAATAAACCCAAGGAAATTATATTATCATCTTGAACAGATATCTATACTTTTGTGTTCATTGTAGTGTTATTTGAAATAGCCAAGATAAGGATATAGCCATTGATGGATGAATGAATAAAAATAGGTGTGTTTACATGTATACAATGGAATGTTGTTTAACTTTTTTTTTTTTTTTTTTTTGAGACAGGGTCTCATTTTGTAGTTCAGGTTGGCCCTGAGCTCACTATGGTGCCCAGGCAAGCCGCCGCGAACTCAGCAGTCCTCCTGCCTCTGCCTCCCGAGTGCTGGGATGACATGTTGTTTAACTTTTAAAAAGAATGAGATCATGCTGTTGTGACAACATAAATTGATTTGGAGGACAGTATTCTGAGTGAAATAAACCAAGTACAGAAAGTAAAATATGGCATGATAACACATGGAGATTCTAAAACTCAAATCCATAAAAACAGAAAGTAGTATTGACTACTAGAGGGTAGAGGGTGGGGGAAGTAGGGGAGATATCATAAGTGAAAAGATAAATGAGTTCTGGAGATTGAATGTACAAAATAGTGTCTCTAATTAATAATACTGTATTGCATACTTGAAATTTGCCAAGAGAGTAGCTCTTAAGTGGTCTCACCACAACGTAATTGTGAGGTGACAGATATGTTAATTAGTTTGATTGTGGTAATTATTTTACACTGTATACATATATCATCAAGTCATCGTGTTGTACAACTTAAGTGCATATAATTTTTATTAATAGATCATACCTCAGTAAACTAAGGGGGCAAAAGAAAATTTATGTGCAAGAGGATATGAAAGAATGAAACGTTTAGTAATATATTTAACTAAGCAGGTGCTAGATTTGTACATTGAAGCTTACAAAACATTGCTGAACTAAAAACCTAGAAAAATGGAAAGGTATCTCACGTTCATGGATTGGAAGACTTAATATTGCTAATACAGCAATATTCTCTAAAGGAATCTATGGATTTAATGCAAATTTTTAGCAAAGACCCAGTAGTCTTTGTTTCAGCAATGAAAAACTCATATGAAATTGCTGTGAATATGAATGGCTAATACACTTTTAAATAAGAAGAAAAAAGGAAACACTTCATAATGTCAAAGTATACTACAAGGACACAGTACTCAAAATAGTGTGGTATTGGCACAGACATATAGATTAATGGAATATAATTAAAAATCCAGAAATAACTGTGTGCACCTATAGTCAATTAACTTTTTACAGGAATGTCAAGATCAGAGTACCATTTACCATGAGGTCAAAACTGTGCTTTCAATAAATGATCCTAGGATAACTGTATATTCACATATAAAAGAATGAAGTCAGAATCTTACTTTATACCATATATAAAAATTAACTAAAAATGGAAAAAAGCTCAAATTTAAAAGCTAAAGCTATAAAAAAACTTTTAGAAGGAAATACAGGAATAAATCTTAATGACCTTAGATTCAGCACTGGATTATTTGATATGACACCAAAAATATAACAAAAGAGGGCCGGAGATTTAGCTCAGTGGTTCCGGCGCCTGCCTCCCAAGCGCAAGGTCCTGAGTTCGATCCTGGTATCCACATACAATGCTGGGCGTGGTGACTCACACCCACCAGCAATCAATACCACATACCACAGTGCCGGGCGTGGTGGCTCACGCTTGTAATCCCAGCACTCGGGAGGCAGAGACAGGAGGATTGCTGAGTTTGAGGCTTGCCTGGGCTCCATAGTGAGCTCAGAGCCAGCCTGAACTACAAAGTGAGACCCTGTCTCAAAAAAAAAAAAAAAAAAAAGGAACCATTAAACTAGTTTTCATAAATATTAAAAATGTGAACATCAAAGGATACTATCAAGAGAATAAAAAAGACAAATAACAGAATAGGAGAAAATATTTGCAAGGCATACATCCATCTGATAAAATTCAAATATGCAAATATATAAATAGCTCTTAACATATGTGAGGATTAATCAACTTGGCTAGGCTGTAGTACACAATTAATCTAACTCTAATCATGTAGATCTCTAGGAGGTAAAAGTCACAAACATATACCCCTTCTCATCCCATGACCAGATTTACCTGTTAGGCTTTTCCACACTGAGCCTTTAGCAACTTGTCAATTAAAATTTAGATTCCTCTGCCTGGGCACTGGGTTCCAGCCAGATTTCTTCCTGTGGATTTCTGTTCCATTAAGTTGTGACTATTGGTACTTGTCTCTTGATCTCTCCAATTTGGAGGCCGTGGTTTTCCTAGTCACCTTCTCTTACATACCTTGCAAGAGCTGCTCGTGTTTCAGTTTATTCAGCTTTTTACTTGTTAGGATGGAAGTCTGTTCTTATATTATTTCCTTCCTACTTCTTGCATTTGGGATCATTTTGCTCTTCTTTTTTCTAATTTATTTTGTGACATTTAGATTATTGATTTGATACTTTTCCTCTCTTCTGTTTTTTTTTTTTTTTTTTTCGGGTCTTGCTTTGTAGTTCAGGCTGGCCCTGAGCTCACTATGGACCAGGCAAGCCGCCGCGAACTCAGCAATCCTCCTGCTTCTGCCTCCCAAGTGCTGGGATGACAGGCGTGAGCCACCACGCCCGGCATTGTGGTATGCGGTGTTGATTGTTGGTGGGCGTGAGTCTCCACGCCCAGCATTATATGTGGTTACCGGGGATCGAACTCAGAACCTTGCGCTTGCGAGGCAGGCGCCAGAACCACTGAGCTAACCCTCCGGCCCTCCTCTCTTCTGTTTTTGTGGTGCTGGGAATCAAACTCAGGGCCTGGCACTTGCTAGATGAACACTGTACCATTGGTCTCTATCGCCCCAATCCTCTTTTCTGCATTGCAGAGATTTTGATATGTTGTATTTTCATTCATTTCTATCATCATGGGCTGTTGTCAACTATTTACAGGTAAATATAGAAACTCTACTTTCTTTTCAGTCTTTGTACTTTCCTCTTTTCCAATATATATTTCCTTTATCTACATTGAGAACTACATTAAATACTGTTACAGCTTTTTTCAGCTATAAAACATAATTCAAAAAATTCAAGAGAATGTCTACATTTTAATCCATAGTTTTACTTCTAAGTGCTCTTTCTTGTTTATTGATATTCCAATATTCCTTCTTTTATCACTTCTTTTTCTTTGAAGAGCCTTCTTGAACTATTCCTTTAGGGTAGTCCTGTTGGTATCAAGTGACCTTCATCCTTCCAGGATGTTTCTGATGGATATGGGAGTTAGGGTTTCTTGAACATGTTATGTCAGCTTCTTCTAAGGTCTATGGTTCCTGGTGAGACATACACTGTAATTAGTGTTGTCTCCCCAACATAAGTAAAGTATAATTTCTCTTGCTGCTTTCAATATTTTTTTGTCTTTAATTTTTAAAATTGGACTAGATGTGTCTCTGTGTGGATTTTTTAACGTTTATCCTAATCGGTATTTGCTCAGTTTATTGGATTTGTAAGTTAGTGTCTTTTGCTGAATTTGGAGAATTTGGGGGTTATTATTTCTTTGAATAGATTTTCAACCCTCTTCCATTCTTTTCTCCTTCATGACGTGAACTCCAGTGACATAAATGAACTTATGCTCTGAGCTTCTCTTCATTTTCTTCACTGTGTTTGTCTTGCTGTTCACATTGGCTAGTATTCTTTCTCCTGCCTTCAAGTTCATTCTTTCTGTCATTTCCTTCATTTCTCTTAAAGCTCATCCAATGAGCTTTTCATTTCAGTCGTTGTATTTTTCTACTTTAAAATTTTCCATTTTGTTCCTCAGTATAATTTCCTATTTCCTCCTGGGCTTTTAACATTTCAAATGTGTTTGTGATTCCTCATTGAATGATTTTTCTGGCTGTGTCTTTACAATCAATCAGACAATTCCAATACCTGTGTCAACATGGCTTTGGTATGTAACATATCGGATTCCTTTTCAAATTGGAGTTTTCCTGGTTCTTGGTATGATGGGCAATTATTTTTATTGAAACCTGGACATTCAGTACATTACTATCTGAACAAACTCTTGCTAAAAGAGTCCTCTACCAATTTGCTGGTAGGGGAAGGAAGATATTACTTCCTTATTGCCAAGTTGGGATGAAAATTTAGATTTCTGACTTTAATTTTGAATCCCCTAGTGGGAAAGTACCTCATCAATACTGGGTAGATATAGGATTTTGGTCTCCCTATGGGATGTCCACCGATGGTGGGATCAGGGAAGACCTCATTACCATTAAGCAAGGACAAAAGTCATCTCTAACACCACCCCAGTGACCAAGGGTGGTGAAGATGGATTGGATTACTAGTCTGTTGAGAGCGGAGTCTAGGCTCCTCACTCAGTTATCGTAGGGTATGGAGCCACAGTGCTTTTTTCTGTGATGATAGAAGGGAGGGGAGTGGTGGTGTCTAGTAGTTCTTTGCCTTTCCATGCACCTCTTTTCTGGTTCTTTTGGCTACAGAGAGCAGACTTGCATTGGGTTGTACTTTTATTTGTTTGGTTTGGCTTTTGGTTTATTTCCATTGATGTTTCTGTTTACTTACCATCACACTGCTCCTTGGGTTCCAAGCTCCTTAGTTGGATGGCTTTTGGGATCATACAGATTTAGGTATTGATATAGCTGTATACACAGATATTCCAAAGTTTTTCTGTACTTAGCAGGAAACATCAAGGGAGATATATCTGCTGGGCATGGTGGGGCATGCCTGTGATCCCTACACTCTGGGAGGCTGAGGCAGAAGGATCACAAGTACAAGTCTAGTCTGGGCAACTTAGCAACTTAGTGAGACCCTGTCTCAAACATAAAAACTTTAAAAATAGCTGGGAGTATAGCTCAGTGTAAAGGCCTTATGTCCGGTCCCCAGTATCAGAGAGAAAGAGAGAAATATGTCCACTTCTTCTCATGTTGAACCAGAAATTCCTCTGCTATCTTTTTATTCCATGTAAGAGTGAACCTTCTATCACTGATTTTTATGAAAGTCAGGGGAGAAGATACAGTAAATAATTTACAATCTTCAACTCTTTGATTATAAATAGTGACAAACAGCTTGTAGTACTTGGCGTATCTTGCCAATGAGCTTGAGAATAGTTGGAGGATGTCAGTACTCACAAGAGGAGGCTGGGATGGTGATTTTATTTCAGCAGATAACAATCCTGCTCCCAGTTTTTAAAGTTAAGCTGACTGTAGCATTTCTTACTCATGCCTACCTCACTTCTGGGTGGAGGAGTCGTAGGGGTATGCCCACAGAGCCTTTGTGACAGGTTCGATAGGTCCTATGAGTGCTGGCATATGGGGGCAGACTGGAAAATCCAAGTCCAGTGCTTCCTTCCTGACCTGGCCTCCAGAGCTACTGCCTTAAGGTTCCTGCCCCCAGCAGCTTTGGCCCCACCAATCATTCCTCTCTTCCTTCTCACTGTGTCTTTTTATTCTCAGCCCCTCCCCTGCACAGCCCCCCTCCCATACTACTGGGCTCCCTAATGGTTCAGGCAAGCACATTCCACACTCCTTCTTGGGGCTGAGGCCAATGAAGTGGTGGCAGCTGTTCAAGAATGCAGGTTGTGTTTGTGTGTTAGGGGGAGGGGCTGCCTGCCTGGCTGCCCTGAAGTCGGGGGTGGGGGATTCCCAAAGGGCCACATTTTTGAGGGCTGTTGGGAGAGCTGGAGGCTGAGGCCGAAGAGAGGCAGCAGCATGTGTAGCCTTACCCCTAGAGGCTCAGCTTGAGGTGGGATGACTGCCATTCTGAGATTACTGAGACCACAGTGGTCCTTTTTTGGGATGAGTCTGCCAGATGCTTTTTAGAACCAACCTTGCCATTGAACTTCATTGATAAGGCTCCTCTGACCAGCTCTTCACCCACGCTATAGACTCGGTTTTCCACTTGCAAAATGGAAGCCATATTCTAAGAGCCTCCACATCCCAGTTTCAGGAACATCTTTGGAGACTGTCTCTATCCTATCCCGGCACGTTCCCAAATCCTAAATAGTCAGCTGGCCCTTTGAGTGGATAAGTAACCATTATTGCGACTGTGCTGAAAAGCTAGCCATTGTTGTTGTTGCTGTTTTTTTTTTTTTAATGCAGACTTGAATCTGCTACAGACTTATACTTTAAAAACCCCAGCCCCTACTACATAGTTTTGCATGCCTTGAATTTTGGACCTGCCCACGGACCACTTAAAGGTTCCACAGACCATCACTATTCCCTGGACCACCCCTGGAGAACCACTGTCCCAAAGGAAGCCAGTGAATGAGGCTTAGAGACTAAGGTGGGGCTTGAGGAGATGGCTTGGGGGAGAGTTTTCCTAAGACAAGGAGGTTTTTCAGGGTGGCAAGAAGCAGAATTCTTGGCAGTGTGGGCAACAGCCATCATGCCTGCTTGGGTAAACTGGCTGGGAAGTGGGTGGGCAGCCCTGCATGGGGGCCAGGCTGTGGCTGAAAGAAGGCAGCGACAGTGAGACCACCAAGTAGGGCAGCTCAAGGGATGGCTCTCAAAGGGAAAGGACTTCCAGTGGAGAGCTAAGCCCCTCTTCCAGTTGCCAGTAAGACAGATAACTAGAGATCAAAGCTTTTGAGGGTGTTATGGCTTGTGCTTAGATGTCCCCCCAAAAGCCTCATGCAGTGGTAGGTGGGGATATTTCAGAGGGGGCTGGATCTAGAGTGTGTGATGCTGGGATTGTTTTATGATGCATGATAGGCTCAATGGTACTAAGATTATACCTGCCCTAAGTAGCCTGGATTAGATAAAGAGGGTAGAAAGACACTGCTAAGGCCCGTGTTATTTTTGCACCCTTGTGTGGGACCATGAACTATTTCCACCTGGTCTTGTTGCCAGCTGATTATGCACCAAAACCTCTACAAACCGTGAGCTAAATAAACCTTTCCCCCTTTAACTTTAGGTGTTGGGTGTTTTTTTTTTTTTTTTTGTCTTAGCAACAAGAAAAGTAGCCAAGAAACCAGGAAAAAAGGCCTGAGTCAGGCATTCCAACTTTTTGAAGGAAAGCTCAAGCTGCCCAGCAAGACACCATTCATTCATTCACCAAGAATTCACCCAACATTTACTACATGCTGAGCCCTGTGGTAGGTGCCAAGGGTACAGCTAGGAGCTAGGCCACCCTAAGGAGCTCTCTATCTAGTAAGGAAGACAAGTAAACAATTTCAGTACAGTTTTGTCAGAAATCTATGGGACCCCAGAGAGGAGACCCGGATGTAGGATCTGGGAAGACTTCCTGGAGGAGGTGAAATCTAAACTGGGAACTGAAAGGTGAGTTGATTATCCAGGGGAAAACAGGGACAGTGGTCTCAACAGAGAGGGACAGGGGTCAGCATGGGCAAGGTCTATAGGTTATAGCAATCATGGCTGGCATCTGGCAGTAGTGGGTCAGTCCCTATGCTTGGTCCTGGAAGGGTGTGCCATGTCCTATCCCCAGGCTTTGGGTCTTCTGTCCAAGGATGTCAGGTACCCCTGACTGAAACTGGTGGTATAGTGTGGTGAAGCTGAGCTGGTCCCAGGGCTTCTGGGGACAGGTGTGAAGGGATAGTCTTAGAAAGGGCGGAGCTGAAGCATCTGAGAACCAACTACAATGTCTCCTGGCCAGGAAAGGGTGTGGGCAGAACTGACAGCATCCTGGACAGTGCCTATGCCTGGCATGGTGGTTCACAGTGCATGGGCCTATGTCTACCATTGTCAGTGAAACTCACAGTGGTCCTGGGATATACCTAAAATAAGACTCGCCACAGGCAGGCATAACGGACAGTGACCTGATTGATTTGGTTTTATGGGGAGGAGTGGGCCAAGCCTGCTTCCATTTTGTGGAAGCTATGTTTTGTGGACTCAAGACGCTTCAGAACAACAACTGAGAAGGCTATGATTATGAGGTCGTGAGGAAGAACATGGCGGCTACTTCTCGAAGCAGCAGAGAAGCACATTATCTCTTTCATAGCACTGTTGGGAGACAGCAGCCCAAGAGCAAAAAAAGCTTCCTCACAGTTGGGGAACAAAGGTGACAGGAAGTCGTGATTAGAAGCCTTGGTCCAGATTTGCTCTGACTGAGGGGTGTGTGTGGGAGAGGCAGTAGGCTCTGGGCTCAGAGAATATTTCTTCTTCCAGAACCCCTCCCCTGACCTTCTGGGGATCACCCCTCTCCTGTGTCTCTTTTATTCCTCTCTATAAGCAGAGCGACGCCTCCCTGTATCTTCCATGGCTTCCTTCCCTCTTGGAAGATTCTGGGTCTAGTTAGGTATCTGTTATGAAGGAAAAGGCCGTCCGTTTACCAAGCCCTCTGGGCCAGCACTGCACTCTCACCTGCTTTACTCCTCACCGGGTTACCAGGAAGAGCTCTCCAGAGTGGTAGATAAGGACGAGAACTTCGGAATCAGCCACCAAATCTCAGCCTCAGCCACTTCCTAGCCAGGTGACGGTGGGTGAACTGACTCTGTATCTTTGAACCTCAGCGTCCCCACCTGCATAACACGGAATACCATATGGAATACTAGTACTGTCATGTGTTGCTGGAGGGCTGAAAAATACATGACCGGGTGATTTTGTCCTTGTTTGAATATCACAGCGTATATTTACACAAACCTAGCTGGTCTGTCAGTGGTGGGAAACCCATGGCACTAGCTCATTTACTCTTCACGGCCTCTTGATGCAGTCAAGAGATGGCACAAAGCTGAGTGTGGTGGCACATACCTGTAAGCCTAGCACTTTGGGAGGCCGAGTCAGGATCACAAGTTCAAGCCTCACCTGGACTACTCAGCACGACTTTGTCTCCAAAAATAAATAATGAACAGGCTGGGAACACTGCTCAGTGTGAAGACCCTGGGTTCAACCTCCAGTACTGAAAATAAAAAGGTGTATATAAGATTGCTGTCAGCATAATACACCAGACCATCTTCCAGTGAACTTTTTGTAAGTAGGAATGCACTATAAAATAGTTATAAATAGTGCAGTATAGTAAGTAATAAACCAGGAATATATCCATTTGCCATCATGATCAGGTAGTATATACTGTGATACCTCTATGTCTCATGGCTCAGTGGTTTGCATACACCAGTATCACCACAAACAAGTGAGTAATACACTGTGCTGTGGACCATACTGTGAAGGCTTTGATGTCACTAAATGAAAGGTTTCAGCAATTTTCTAATCTCATGAGACCACTGCTGTATATGCAGTCTCTCAAGACCGAAATGTCCTCATATGGTGTGTGACAATAACCTCCTAGGATAGTTGGGAGACTTAATTCAACTAAAGCAGTTTAGTAATATTCATAGACAGGGAAACACTGAATCTATGAGGGGCCAGATGGGCAGAGGCAGCTGCTATGTTACCTTCAAGGTGTGATGAGCTTTAACGTCATCTTACCCCCACCCCCCGCCACCACACATATGCAGGGACGCAGACAGGGTATAAGTTTCCTGAACTATTGCTAGGCTTAGAGACTGGATCTGATCCTTACCAGGAGTGCTCACTCTCTCCAGCTCTTCCTTTTTTCCCCCTTTGTTCTGAACCACACTGGGGGACAGAGGTCACCAGGATGGGTGCCAATGGCCGGATAGAACACTATCTTGGCTTCCAGACCACCATTCGTCCTCCCGTCCTCTGCCTCACCAAGCTCACAGTCCTCTCTGGCTTGAGCGGGAACTCACTGTTCAGGTGGCTTTTAGCCGCACGCTGTTTCTGGCCTCTCCCAACCTGCTTTTGTTGCAATGGCAACACCCCCACCCTTCTTGTTGTGCTCTCTAGGTGTGTAGTATCTCTTCACTCTCTCATGACTAAGTCTCATCCTCCCCTCTACCTACCCTTCTTGCTTGAAGCCTTTTTCAGGTGACCCATCAGGATTGAGAGGGTGGAACACAGGGTGACTTCAAAGGAATTGCCATCTTTATCGATTGGTTGATCGATTGGTTGGGAGCTGCCTCCATAGTCAGAGAATGGCTTCCCAAGGGCTTCACTGGCACTGAACTCTTGCCCTCTGATCCAAGGGTGGGTTTTTGCAGAACGCAACTTCCCCGAAGACTGGGGATCATCTGGCTCCCACGAGATTCCCACAGGGGACAGCACCACTCTTGTGTCTGGAAACCATGGTAATCTGGTCTCAGATGCAGAGAATGGTAGGGTCCAGGCTTTGTGGCCTCATGAGACTTAGGTAAATGCTAGATAGAGGTCAAGGGCAAGAAATGCTTGATGTTTCAAGTCTCTTGTCAGCCAGAGTCATCAGAATATTTGATATGGTGGAAAGAACACAGGACAGGAAGTGGGGCAGACCTGATTAAAGCCTCCTTCTCAACTTACTTGGTCATTTTTATGGACCTCTAGGAACTTTGACATAAGATCACGTGCCTGGCACGTAGTACATGCTCAATACATCAAACTATTATCACTACTGCTCCTGCCTCTGTTTCCCTACACCATCCCCTCAATCAATTCCCTCAGAGCACAGATAATCCCCTCAGAGAAACCTGGCCCCATGGCTGACAGGATGAGGGAAGGCTCTGCTCGGGGGAAGCAGGCAGGCCTGCAGGGGTCCAGTTAGACCCTGGACTCTCCTTGTGCTCTCTGTTAGACCTAAGGGTGGCGCTAGGGTTAGGAGGCTCAGGCTGGCGCAGGCACTGCTATTAGGGCCTGGAACTTCAGCACGAGAAATAGGTATAGGAACAGGAAGGGCATGGCCCAAATTCTGGAGGGCTGGCTTCTGGCTCCAGATTTCCAGTGACTCCCTGTGTCCTTGGCTGAGTCTCTGGTCCTATCTGCGATGTGAACGTGGGACTAGTAGTGACTGTACCAGGGGTCTGCGAGGTACCCCTGAGCTTTGCCACTCCATAGGAAGGAAAAGACAGAGAAGAGTGAGCTAGAGGAGTAGAACTCTCCAGCTTTGACCCTCCAGCAGGGGGCAATGCAGCCAGAGCCTGGCTCCAGCCCTCTGAGGATTGAGTCACCACGGGGATCTTGCAGGTGGAGTAAGCATTGAGTAGGAAGTTACCCTGTTGGCTGGCATATCAGAATGTGAGCCAGGGTAACCAGCGACAAATCACTCTCTGGGTCTCCATCCAGAACAGCTTCCCCTTGGCAGGAGTGAGAGTCAACAAACAAGGGCCAGGGAAGCCCCAGCCCTGTGCAAGCTGCCAGAGCCAAGTATACCCCTGGGGACCCTGGCGAGCTTAGGTATATTCTCTGCCTTTCCTCTCCTTTCTATAGAACTAGCCTAAACTCTCAAGAAAAACCATTTTGGGGTCCTTGGTGCCTGCATCAAGCCTGTCTCCAGCCAGTATATACAGGACCCAGTACTTGACTATTATCCCTCACATGGCCCTAGGACCCAAAAGGTGGCTTTTTGACATTTCTTGGCCTGGCTGAGTCCAACCGGTAACAAATATTCCACATCTGCTCCTGGTATACAGTTTGACTCCTTGATTTACTTGAGCCTTGATTTCCTGTTGAGCAGGTTATGGTGCATGCCTGTAACCCCAGATACTCAGGAGGCTGAGGCAGGAGGGTCACAAATTCGAGTTCATCCTGGGAAACTTCGCAGGACGCTGTCTTAAACTTTAAAAAGAAAAAAACAAAACAAAACAAAAAAAACTTTCAGGGTTAACAGTGTAGCTCAGTAGTACAGTAAAAATAGTTGCAGCATGAATGTGCTTTGTGTGTGTGAGGCCTTTGATTTAATCCAAAGCATTGCAAGGAATAAGACAATCTGATTGAGACAGTAGGGCCTTGGTGAGCTCCATGGGCCCTTCCAACTGTACAAAGAGTTCCCTCAGCTGGAGGCTATACTCAGTCTTCTGGCTTTCTGGGCCTAGGTTCAGGGAGAACATTGATCCTGACTTGCAGGCTGTGCTGGGAGGAGCCCCTTCCAATGACACTGACGTGCCTTCCACTGCAAACCCGCCTCAGTCTGCCTACACTTCCTCCACTATGGGTAAGCCTGGACTTCTTGGGAAGGCTGTGCGTGTGTGCGCTCCAATCACACCTGAGCACATCCTGCCATCTCCCTGTATTACACCTGTGCTTACAGAAGGAAAGTGCTAACACTGCTTGACCTCTCATGGTTGAAAATATATTCCCGAGACCCAATTCCATAGTCACCAGGCTGACTCTGTGTAAAACTCAGCCTTTCCTAGCACCCCTATCAGTACAAATCCTCCCTTCGTAGGGCTTTAGGAGTCTCCGTGCATTCATTCCGTGAGTATGAATGGAGCATTTACTGGGAGCCAGGCACTGTTCCAGGCATTAGAATTAAATGATATATACATTGAAAGTCCCATACTGGACATGTGGTAAGAGCCCAGCCAATGTCAATTCTCTCTCCTTTACCCACACTGTGTTAGCTAGTATCCCCTGATCACTTATAATATGCCATGTACTGCTGTGAGCATTTTATTCTTATATTTTTATGATCTCTTGAACTAGCACTTATGATTATCACCCCCATTTGACAGCTATAAAAACTGAGGCGCAGGAAGGTGAAGTAACTGGTTCAAATTTGAGGTAAATGACAGTCTGGCCCAAAGTCAATGCTCTTGACCACTCGAACACCCACCCTATCTCTCTACCTAGAGCTTACAGCATTTTCTGTGATTAGGGCTAGACTCATGGCCCCATAGCTACAAGAGAAATGGATATATAGAGATATACATATCATGCACACTCATATTCGTGCTGCAACTATTTTTGCTCATGTCCAGTGGCCCAGGCCTGGTGCCAGCCCCACAAACGTGAAATGGTATACACCCGTGTATTTGCTACGCTTCTTTCCACCAGACTCACTACTGCACAGACCTGTCCCCACACCCCTGGGATGTGAAGGCATGTGCATGCACACAGTCTCTCACACGTGCACCCCTTCCTTGGCTTTCACAGCCAAGATGAGGGGGAAGAAAAGAGAAGGAATGTTATCTGCAATTTGAGGCTGTGCTGTGTGCCGGGCAAGGTCAGCAGGGAGGAGGGGACAGGAGTGGGGGGGGCATAGCTGTGACCAGAGAC
>PVIC010047457.1:0-13868 GCA_004025085.1 Thryonomys swinderianus | reverse complement strand
TAACCACATAGAATGCTGGGCGTGGTGACTCACGCCCACCAGCAATCAATACCACATACCACAGTGCTGGGCGTGGTGGCTCACGCCTGTAATCCCAGCACTCAGGAAGCAGAGGCAGGAGGATTGCTGAGTTTGAGGCTTGCCTGGGCTACAGAGTGAGCTCAGGGCCAGCCTGAACTGCAAAGCGAGACCCTGTCCCAAAAAAAAAAAAAAAAAAAAAAAGAATGGCTCGTGAAGAAAGGAAAAACATGGCAGGCTGCACAAAGACTTCTGGAGCTCCACCATCATGCAACAGAACTTACCTGCTCCACAGAGATGTCTAAAGTAGGGGGCACATGACAAGCACTGTTCCTTCAGAACAGGGACTGAAGACATGTCGATCAGCAGGTTTATTCTGTTTGCAGGCAGTGAGGCCTACAGACCCTAACAGGACTCCCTGCTGTCTGCAGAGCTCTCCAGATACCACACTCAACCCCACTTCCCTCAGTCTTCCTTGTTGACCATGTTGTTCCCAGTCACCCCACCTTCCAGCTTCTCATTCATAAGAGATCATCGGGGGTCATGAGGCCAAACCCCGCTCGCATCTCTACATGGCATTTCCCAGGATCTGGTTGAGGATAAGGGGACAAGTTGTGGTGATCTCCTGGTGCAAAAGGAATTTGTTCTGAGAGCTGCTCACCTCAAGGGAAGGTGAGGAACAGCACACTTCAGGACACCAAACAGAGGGTCGATCTAGAAGGCCTACAGCTCGAGGCTGCTCAGACACAGGCCAGTGAGACCACATCAGAAAACAGGAAATGCAGGAGAATCAAAAGTTGAATGACATATATCATTTGTATATATGATAATTAAATTTATAAGAACTCATAGATAAATGGATCTGATTCTGGCAAGAAACTAAAAGGGTGGGCCGGAGATTTAGCTAGTGGTTCCTGTGCCTGCCTCGCAAGCATAAGGTCCTGAATTCGATCCCCGGTACCCACATATAATGCTGGGCATGGAGACTCACACCCACCAACAATCAACACCGCATACCACAATGCCGGATGTGGTGGCTCACGCCTGTAATCCCAGCACTCGGGAGGCAGAAACAAGAGGATTGCTGAGTTCGCGGAGGCTTGCCTGGGCACCATAGTGAGCTCAGGGCCAGCCTGAACTACAAAGCAAGACCCTGTCTCAAAAAGCAAAAAAAAAAAAAAAAGGAAACTGAAATATAGTACATACATGAGATCATTAAATATTGCAAATATGTAGCAATGAAGAGGGCAGGGGAATGGGGAAAAATGAGAATCAAGATATGGCATGTACTGATACAAATTCTCAATGTTGAATATGATAAAGTATATATAAAATGTATCAGTAAAATCAACTTTAAACAGAATTTTAAACAACATAGCATGTATAAGTAGCTAATATGTTCTCTGGAACAGAGTAAGAAATGAAAACATATTGATTCTCATTGCTTTCATCTTGTGCTATTTTTCCATAACTGGATTTAAAGAAAAGTCACTAGGTTTCACAAAAAGCTAATTAATCTATCAAGTGATACTTGTAAATTCTTTCAAAAATTCTTTTTAAAAACATATTTATTTTCTACAAAGAGATGTCAGCAATGTAGAATGATTACATAAAGCTAACTGTCATAATCAAATTTTAATAGTTGTCATGTTTTATACTCAGAACATTTGAAATTTGCTCTCTTAACAATAATGAAATATACATTAGTAACTGTGGTAATCATGATGCTCAAGAGATCTCAAAAAAGATATTAATGAGTTCTAGAATTTATGATGGATACTGTGAAACAGAAAATATTCAAAGAGAAATGTGGAGGAGTGAGTAATGAGGGGTAAAGAAAAAATGTCATGATAATAAAAAAAAGGGAAACAAAGCTTATGTATTTAGGGTGTGGGGGTTGGGGTGGATAGGAGAACAGGTAAAAAAGAGAATTAAATTGTGTCATATACTGGTACAAATTCCTAATATAGAGTGTGATCATGATGTGTATATGCAATGTACCAATAAAGATTAAATTTTTTAAGAACTTTATTTTTTCTGAATAACTAAAACTTTGTACCCTTAGACCAACATTCCTGAATTCTCCTAAATGTCCACCCTCTGATAAGTATTGCTATATTCTACATCTTGAACTACAATTGTTTTCAATTCCACATGTAAATAATAGCATATATTTGTCTTAATGTGCATGGCTATTTTGCTTAACATAATGTTCTCTAGATTCACCCGTGCTGCTGCAAAAACAAGATGACATTGTTTCTTTGGGGGTTTGGCTCAAGTATATAAAAATACATGTATGTGAAGTACATGTAAACATATGTAGTCCATTTAATTTATTCATTCATTCATAGATAGACAAAGAATGACCCTTGGGTATTGAGAATGATATACAGTACACATGGGAGTGCAGATATCTCCTCAGCATACTGAACTCAAATACTTTGGATATATACTAAGACATGGCACAATTTAAGTGGCTCTTACAACCTGTTTTAGGTTCAAAACACACAGCAAATACTAGATTATCCTACCACCATATCCTCTTACAGCCCCAAGCAGAAGCTTCATTTGGTCTGCGCTAGTTTCTTCATTAATTTTTATCTTTTTTTTTTTTAAGACAGGGTCTCACTTTGTAGTTCAGGCTGGCCCTCAGCTCACTATGTAGCCTAGGCAAGCCTCAAACTCAGCAAGCCTCCTGTCTCTGCCTCCCTAGTGCTGGGATTACAGGCGTGAACCACCACACCCGGCACTGTGGTATGTGGTATTGATGGCTGCTGGACATGAGTCACCACGCCCAGCACTGTATGTGGTTACTGGGGATCGAACTCAGGATCTTGTGCTTGCAAGGCAAAGCTGGAACCACTGAGCTAAATCTCCGGCCCAATTAATTTTTATCTTTATTGGTGCATTGTACATACACATCATGATCCCACTCAATATTGGGAATTGTACCAGTACATGACACAATTTTCCCACCTTTCACTGTCCAGAATCCCCAGGATTCCATAAGGATTATAGTAGACTATACCACTGTTTTCTACTATTTAACCCAGATACATTTTGGACACTGGCTCATATTCTTCCCGATCCATCTAGGACAAGGAAGAAAGGATATGTCCACCTAATGTTAGGCCAGAGCTCTCACCTAGGCAGGGCTATCTCAGTTCTCATAAAGTCAAGTCTTGCTCCTAAACTCAGAGCCCATTAACTGATAGGTCACTCAGCAGCCTGACTGCTTTTAGTTTGTCTCTTTTTGGAGTTGGCTAACAGCACGATCTGTGAATTACAACTCCATGATTGATTATCCAAGTTATAATGGCCATTTAAGTGAAAGAGGCCACATCTGCACAAGGATTAGGAAGCACCATTCTTCCAACAATCAATATATTGACTTTTGGGTAGCAAATACAGTGTGCTAGGTGATAGACACATCAAAAAAGGAAATAGTGGATTGACTACATATTATATCATCATTATTAATTGGCTATGGCAAGTCCAAACTCAGGGTAAGAATACATTAATTCAGGGTAAGATCAACTAGATGAAGGAGACTCATAATTAGACTATGCATCAGTTCAGGATAGGGTCTCCTAGGGAAAAATAGAAAAGGTATACAGGTGCTTTAAATGGGCATAAACTCAGGGCAGGGTCAGCTGAGGAGGAATTTTCTTGGGCTGAAAAAACTTAAAACTGCTCATGGCCAGCTTTATCCTGTACTGCTCCCCAACCTGTGTGTGAGCCATATTACCTTTCCGATTCAATTACATGCTCCAGACCAGCAACAGCAAGTCATATTGAATTAGGATGTGTCCTAAACTAATGACTGATATCCTTGAATAAGAGGAAAATTGCAACATAAAGAAGAATATACACAAAAGACATAAAGGGAAATGGGACACAGATACCATGTAATAGCCCATACTGAGACTGAAACAAAACAGTTACATATCAAGAAGTGAGAAGTATTGCTGATGCAATAGCCTTAGATCAAGAATGTCTCCTGAAAACTTCTTATGCTCCAAGTGGGGCTTTTGGAACTTTATATTCCTACCTTAGCTCAAGAAGTGCTAAATAAACAAAGCATAAGGGAAGATGTGGAGAACAGTGGAAGGAGAAGTAAGTAGAACCTCTGCAGTTAATTTCTAGTCTCTTGTGAGCCCAATAGCACAAGGTGAATTAATTAATAAGTAGACGGAAAGTGAGACAGAGAAGCAGCTAAGCTCAGGCCTGATGCATCCTACTTTGGGTAGCAAGGACCTCCTCAAACTCCAGCTTGTCACACTTTCTATTATGTATATCTCCAGTAACAAAAGACTCTCTCAGAGGGCAGGGTAGATATTGGAAATAGCCCTTAAGGAATTATGGAGATGAAGATCCTGGTGTAGTTTTGCCCTGCAGCATCACAGCATGTGGGACCACTGGGGTCCTTGTTGTTACCTGAGGTGAAGATAAAGATTCAAGTCCTCAGGTCCAGGTATGGCCTAGCTGGTCTGCAAGCAGGGAATCTTGGCCCAGTCATAGTCCTGGTTGTGCAATAGGATTGCTCCCAACAGGAAAAGGTCATTCAATTGCAATAGACTAAACAATGATTCATTTTGATCTGATGAATTATTGATTCCAGAATTTTTCTCCCTATCAAAGAGAAACTCCAGAATATTTTTGTTTAAAGAGAGTGTTCTTATCATGTCAAAAACACCAGGCTGCAATGACAGTGAAATAAAAAATTGTGCTGCTATCAGTTGTACTTGGAAATGTCCAACTTCCCATATTCTTAGAGCAAGTCCAACCTTTCTCGAATATTACCTAGCCTACTTCACCACCATCTTATGCCCTAAGCATACATTATCACTTCACAGGAGACAATTACCTGCATTGCAAGGGAGAGATCCCTGTGCCTTTTTTGCTTGTATCTAGCCTGCTAAACAATTGTTCACAATCTCGTCAGAATAAAAAAGACCCCAGAGCTATGAGAAAGGAGCCATTCTTGGTTCAGCTCACTCACTAAGGAGTTCTGGGGCCTCTGCCCTTCTACAAGCTTAAGCCACAGCCCCAACATCTTCCATCCTTGGGCTTTATTCTTGCTATGCCTTGTGACTTAGTAATAAAAGTGTCATTTTCACCCAAACCAATCCAGTGAATGTCCACAAGCCTCCTAGGATGCCGACGTTCACATAGAGCAGAGGAGCATAGTTCTAAGCTCTCAGTGAGGTCATGGAATTTAGGCCCAATTCATCCTATTGCAGGAGCTGCTTTTTCTCTGACATGGGCAGCCTTCCTGGGAACATGCTACCACTCCTACTCCTGCTGACCTTTCTTCTGCCAGAAGAGGCTGTGACAGGTGAGTGACTATCCCTACTCCAGAAGCCTGAGCCCATCCCACAGAAGCCTCTCTGCTACTGACTTCTCTGGCAACTCTGATCAAGATTTTCTTTGATCTGAATCTGGAACATTCTGATGGCCACTCCCACACCAAACTCAGAATAACAAATCCAATGCTAGCTAGACAATTTTAAATATGATAGAAGGAGTGTGTCCCCACATGATTTAATAGAAGTTAGCCTTTTCACGGAATTTTCTTCATTATCCTGAAAGCAAGTTCTCCTTAAACAAAACACTTGGCAGGGAATATAAAGCTATGTAGTTAAATTTTGTCACTAAAAACCAGAAAAGGGGAGCTCACACCATTCTGTTAACTGGGTGGGAATGGGGGTGGGAGAGTTGTGACTAGAAGGAATTGCCTTAATCAGTGTCCTCAACACATCAGCCCAGCCCAGGCCAGAAGCCCAGGTTGTAGCAGTTCTTAGAAAAGGCAAGTGGGCTGAACCCCTTTTCAATTGCCTTGACTCCACCCTAGGTTTTTGCATGTTCATTTCAAGGAGCTTGTCAGGACTCCCAGATGCTCCCTGATTGGATACCATCCTCCTCCAAATATTATGACCCTAAATTCCATCACCACTGTCCTACATAGGACTGATTAAAGACTGAATGGAAATCAGTCATTCATCTCAGACACTTACCGAGAGCACAGAATGTCTAGGACATCAGGATTTTAGAAAATCCAACTTTATAAATGCATGGATAGATTGTTAGAAAGTGCTTCCAATCAGGAAATTAGCAGAAGCTCAAAGAGATTGAAAAGTCTCAGGATGAAGGAGGAACATATCCTGCTGTAAAAAGTCTTCTGAACCTGCACCATAATGCAGCAGAACTTATCTGCTCCACACAGGTGTCTAAAGTAGAAGTAAGAAGACAAGCATTACCCTTCCTTTCTCAGAACAAGGATAGAAAACTTGAGGATCAGCAAAGGTTATTCTATCTGCAGGCAGTGAGGCCTACAGAACATAACAGGACTCTCTCTGCTGTGTGCAGCGGTCTCCAGACCCCACCATAAATCCCACTTCCCTCAGTCTTCTCTCCTGACCATGCTGCTGCCAGTCAACCCACGTTCCAACTTCTCTTTCAGAGGAAATCATCGGAGGTCATGAGGCCGAACCCCACTCTCAACCCTACATGGCATTAATCTACTACCAGTTTGGTGACCAGGAGAAATATATGGTGGTTCCCTGGTGGAAGAGGAATTCATGCTGACAGCTGCCCACTGTAAGATAAGGTGAGGAGCAGCAGTCAGTTACACTTCCTGAGACCCCCCAACACAAACATGTCCTCCACAGGGGCCACAGCCTGTAGGAGCTCCAGAGGTGCCACCACACAGGGCCATGAGGGTTCACCTGAAAGCAGGAAAGGCAGGAGGGTCAAGAGTTGTACCCCATATACCATCTGTATATTTGATAAGTAAGTTTATAAGGTCCTATAGATAAATGAATCTGATTCTGATTTTTAAAAATAAAAGAGAAGTAGAAGGAGTGGGGAAAAGGAAAGAAAATGAAAAATGTACATGTGCCAATCTCTTATAGGGAATACAATCATTGATACTGTAAACATGCACTAATAAAAGTCAAAAAGAAAGTTTCAGCCCAATCAGAATAAGTTAGCTATTTAATAATATCTTCTTTTTAAAATAACAATAAAGGGCCGAAGATTTAGCTCAGTGGTTCCAGCGCCTGCCTCGCAAGCGCAAAGTCCTGAGTTCGATCCCCGGTAACCACATACAATGCTGGGCGTGGAGATTCACACCCACCAGCAATCAATACCACATACCACAGTGCTGGGCTCACGCCTGTAATTCCAGCACTCGGGTGACAGAGGCAAAAGGATTGCTGAGTTCCAGGCTTGCCTGGGCTACATAGTGAGCTGAGGGCCAGCCTGAAGTACAAAGCGAGATCCTGTCTCAAAAAAAAAATTAAATAAATAAATAAATAAATAAATAAATAAATAAATAAATAAATAAATAAATAAATAAATAAATAAAAGAAAAATGGCTATGAGGATAGTTCAGTGCACAGGCCCTAGATACAACCTCCATTACTTCAAGAAAGGAAGAGTACTTGGAAACTGAAAAAGTGAGAATTAGGATAGGTAAGCTTTGGAGATTTACCCTTAGGAAGATTTAAGAGCCACACTACCAAGTAAAGAAGCAGCAGCAGCCTGTTCTTCACAGTGCCCAAGAAGCTGACTCTGTGGCTCCACATCTCAAAACCATTCTCCTCCATGTGCAGCCCTGTGCAAGTCATCCTGGGAGCCCACAACATCAGGAAACAAGAGAAGACACTGCAGGTCTTTCGGGTGAGAAAAGCCATCCCACACCCACGTTATGTTACCAGCACTTTAACCAATGACATCATGCTGCTACAGGTAAGAGGCACCTCCTTTCTGCTGTTGCTCTCCTTGTGCAGGTTTGTCCCCTTCACACGAGACTCTACCCCTTCCTGTTTGTGATCGTGTCCATCATACAATGCCAGCTCAGAATGCAGAGGCTGATCTGGACTGTCTCACTTCTTTCCTTTCAGCTGGACAAAAAGGCCACACTGACTGAGGCTGTGCAGCTCCTCAGCCTGCCCGAGGGCAACTCCCTGGTGAAGCCAGGTGACCTGTGCCAGATGGCTGGATGGGGAAAGCAGCCTTCACAGGAGAGATATTCAAGCACACTGCAGGAGGTGGAATTGACAGTGCAGAAGGATGAGAAGTGTCACACATACTTTAGAACTCCTTTCTGCCATGTGATTCATCTCTGCGTGGGGGACCCAGAGGTTCAAAACAATCCCTATGAAGTAAATCTGAGCATCTGTCATGTTTGATTTATGGGAAAGAGTATTTGGGACAGATCTGGAACCAGGAGACCACAAATCATAGGTTTCCTTCACTTACTAGGCTGTGATGTTTCTCCCTGAGAAGAGGAAAAGGGACCTGCCAGAGCTGGGGAGTAACTAAAGTCTCTGGCACTTACCAAGGAGCCTCTGGTAAATAGCACCCCTGTGCAAACATGAGCTTGCCACACTCGGCATTAGAAACTGGCCTGAAAAACTGCTCCCTGGCTGTGCAGGAATTATTCCCAGGTGCTACTTGAACAGCACCAGCTTGGTCAGGAATCTCATCCTCCCTGCTGAGTATCAGACTGACTCATCTACCCTCGGGTCCTTAAACAGTAGCCTGAAACCAACGGTCACAACCAACTGTGCAGGGAAAAGATCCCAATACCAGAGGTGAGGACAAAGTCTGGCCCCAGAGTGAGACACAGCAGGAATAATGTCCACAGTCCAAGCCTCACAGTGAAAAACGTCTTTACAGTTAAGTCTGAGCCTCTGTCACATTTGGCTTTGAGACAAAGCGGTGTTCAGGACACATGGGGGACCAGGAGAACCAAAAGCATGGGTTTTCTCCCATTTACTTGGCTGTGGTGCTTCTCCATGAGAAGAGAATAAGGGACCAGCCAGAGCTGGGAAGTAATGAAGGTCTCTACGAGTTTGCCACACTGTGGATTAGAAACTGCCATGAGAAAACTGCTCCCTGGGAACACAGGAATTATACCTCAGAAATGGCACCGGTCTTGGACTGTGGTCTCATCCTCCTCCCTGAGTATCAGGCCAACTGATCCACCTCTATGTCCTTAAATGGTACCCTGAATCCAACAGTCCCATGCAACTCTGCGGGGAAAGGATATCAAGACCAGGGATGAAGACAGAGGCCTGGCCCAGAGTGAGGTAAAGCAGGAACAATGGCCACTATCAGAGCTTCATAGCTATGGGCTCCCAGCACTGTGCTTTCGTCATGTCCCACAGCAAACTGAAAAGTCGTACTGCAAGAGGGGTTTGAGGATATCAGAGGAGACATGTCCAGGTTGTGCACTGCTTCACCTCCCTATTCTCTACTTACAGGGCGACTCTGGAGGACCCCTCATCTGTAACAATGTGTTCAAGGCCATTTGCTGTCATGGAAAAGATACTGGGAATCCTCCAACTATATACATCAAAGTCGCTCCTTATGTACCCTGGTTACGGGAAACCATGGAGCAGCACAGACTGCAGGGAGCAGACTAAGCTCTAAGTGAGACTTAGAGCTCATCTTCACTTGAGCGGAATCCTGCCTGACAGCACATGCTGTCAAGTAAATAAATGTCTCATCAGTGAGAAGCCTGGTTTCTTGTTTGTTCACTGCCTTTATTTCACAGGGACCAACTCTGTTTTGCAGAAACAGTTCTAATTTCTGCCTCCTCCCCTCTTCCTCTATTCAATACCTTCCCAAATCCCCATTCAAACCTATCAACCAGCTCCTCCTTAGTTTCTCCACAGCCTTAGTTTCTCCACAGCCTGTTCTTCAGGGAGGCACCAACCAAAAAAAAAAATATATATATATATATATATAATTTATTCATTTATTTATGGATATATATATCCATAATATATATGGACAGCTTTTGTTTTGGTTTAAGGTGAATACATTACCTCTGTGTGTGTTAATACAGCAGAGAGGAAGTGGATAATTTCATAGGTCCTGGAGATCAGTCAGGAACCACTGAAGTCACCACTTAGGGACATAGCCTCACCACGATGGACAGGGAAATGGTCGTCCTGAGCAGGACGTTTCTTTCTCACAGCTTTAAGGATACATGTAGGGTCAGGGGTATTCTGAGTTGCTCCTCAACCTTACCTGAAATTAGTTTCCCTCCCCCTTCTCCTCTCACACCAACGCTAACCATGGCCTACAGCCTCCCAGCTACCCAGCCTTCCTCGTCTCTCCTCAGGGTTGTCACAGTCTACCGACTCCTGACCTCTGTGGGTCACAGGGATGTGATGCGTTTCTTTCCTCCAATCCCTCCATTTGGAAATATGTTTTTCCAAGCAAGGTCCATGGAGGACAAGGCTGGCAGGTGCTTTGTGCAGCACCCTTGGCACACTTTTAACTTGGACAAGGTCCTCACTCATCATGTCCTCCCACATGCACAGGGCCATTGCTCACTGAGCAAACTGAGCCACGCTCAACCTATCCCTGCTGACCACTGCTGAACTCAAAGTTAAGATTTCCTGGGGACTCTGGCACTATACCAGGCTACCAGTTAAAGGGGCTCCTCTCTGCAGACGGACAGGAGAGCACAACGGTTCCCACCAATCAGCACACAAACTCCCTGAGTTCTGGCTAAGAGCCAGGCCACAGGGATCCACAGTGAACAAACTGACAGAGCCCAGTGAAGTACTCAGTGTTGTAGACTTTCCCATTTAACTCACTCTCCTACCTCCAGACTGGCACATGAGGCCTAAAACTATGTGGGAAATCTACTGAAATAAAATTATCAGTTTTACACTTAATTACAGGTTGTATGAATATTATCATATGACCCTCCACAACAAGATGAGATGTAGAATCAACTTTAGTCTTTAGTTTCTGCTGGGAAGTTGCTAAGGTCTTCACACGAGGAACTTTGCATGTAGGGCAGGGGCAGCAAGTGGGTAAGAATATAAAAAGAGCAGCCTCATTTTTATTTGATTAAAAAGTAGCAGATGTGAATGTCACTGTGGAAAGTGAAGTTGTGGGAAGCACACATGTTTAATCAGCCTGCTCAGAACCACAGTCCCTGTCAGCACTGCCCCGCCTGCCTCTGCAGAATCAAACTGGGACCAGGGAGGCTGCCACCAGCTGGGAAAATAGAGAAATGTCTGCAATATTTAGGTCATCGTGGGTTATTGCTACACCCATAATTCCTAACATTGCCCAACATTCTCTTTGTTAGTAACTTCTTAGCTTAAAGGACACAGAGTGTGTGGCTTTTTAAAAAAATGAACATCTCCTTGAGTGCTGGGCTCACCTTGCTGAACACTCCTAGCAGTCCTAACTGCATGTTTCTGTCACTATTCCAAGACACTGCCTGGTAGAGTAATGCTCTACCTTAATAGCTCTCTGTCTCAAATATATACAACACTTTGCTCCACTGTGATGCACACTAAAATCTCCCTCTAAGACCCTGTATGTCCCAAAGGAACACCTTTTCCCATGTTGGGCACAAATCATACTACATCACAATCTCATAATTATCTTAAGCTGCTTTACAAGGGAAGTTCAGTTTCCGACTTAGGGATGAAAACAAAAACTCTAAGACCTGCAAATATTTGCATTCCTTCTTCAAAATAAAAGCAAGAGCAAAAACCAAAACATATCTTAGAAAATTGACCAATCATATACCTACATATTCAAATTGATATTTGCTTTGAGGAAACTGAATTGTGGTGCACGCACATGTGTGTGTGTGTGTATGTGTGTGTGTGTGTATGAAAAAACACTGTTGTAGCTTAGCCCTCATTCTCTCCTAATAGAAGAAGAAGAGATTTCCAGGAAAAGATAGAGACTGACTACAGGTATCATAGTGGTGAGGACAGAGCCTGTCCTGAGTCAGGTCCCGGAACCACCAGCCCAGCATATAGATTTAACCTTCTAATTCCCGCCTGGATTGATTTCCCAGCACCTCTAGTAGATTATATTTTATCAGATATCTCCATGGAGAGAAAGCCTCTGGGCTCCTCTTGCAGCCTTTGGGTGAGAAGTGACCAGTCATGCTGTCCAGAGTGGGAAGCTACTCATAGCCATATCTGAGTGGTCAGAGAGGCAGGTAAGGGCCTTAAACACCCTGACTCCTTCAGACTCCCTCATTGGTAGAAACACTCCCCCTTCCTCACCCTTCAGAGCCACTAAAGAATGGAGGCCTACTGCCATCTGGGAGAAAACGAATCTTGGCCCTGAGGACAAGGCCCAAATGGAGACCGGAACTTGCTAATCTTCCTTGGGGGATACATAACAGTATGATTCAGCTTTCCTACCATGGGACAAGAGTCCTACCTGAACAAAAGTTGAGAATTTATACAACTTATGAGTTTTCCTTCCAGTTTTTGATTCTACATAACTCTTCTCTGACCATCACACAGTTCTGATGACAGATGTGGAAAAAGAGGTCTGGTGCCATATCACCTAGAAGCAGATGAAATGACAGAACAGGGAATAACTCATTGAAGACTAAACAACAACACCAAACTGAGAGGCATTGATCTGGGAGACTGGGGTGCTGTCCTACAGAATATAGTGTACACTTTCAGCCACCAACACAGACATGATGCTTTCTCCCCATAGCTGGACATGTAGTTGCAGAATTTAAAGGGTAGTGCAGGGTTTGCCCCTCCAGTTATTACACCTAATCACCAGCGCTCAACAGTTTCTGTCTCCATCTCCATAATCTGGTGCTTTGACAGTCTTTTGGTCTTAATTACTGTGAAAAGGAGTCAGCTGTCATCAGCTTCAGGGAACCACTGTGATCGGGAAATGATCGATCCTGATGTCTAAGGCAAGAGAGATCTTTCTGAACTGCCTCATGCTGACAGTTAATGGAAGTCAGTGGATGGCTGTCAGAATGGCACCCTGACCTCACCAGGCTGCTGTGTTAAGACAACTGAGCTGAGATCTGTATATAAGTTATACTATCTACAAGGGGAGATCATGAAAGTTTACATATTGACATAGATTTGAACTGTGCCCTCCACTCTCCTTGACATAACAGTAATAATAATAATAACTTATGTAAGTACCTGCACAAATTAACTGCCTGTTACAGATTACACTCTAGAGCTTAGTAAAAAGTAAATAAATATTCATTCCCACTGCTTTCACCTGTGCAATTTTTCCTATACCAGGACTTATGGAGAAACTGCTAATTTTCACATACATGTTAAAGATTCTGTGAAGTGATACTTGTAAATTACTTCAAATATTATTGTATTGAATATTTATGGCATATTTAGAGATATTATAATATGTATATACAGTGTGGAATAGTTAAAGAGAGCTAATTAACATAAGCAATATCTTAAATATATATCATGTTTAGTAATCAGAACATTTTAAATTTTCCCTTTAACAATTGTGAAACATATAGTATTAACTATAGTCATCATGCTATACAATAGATCTTAAAATATTTATTTCTGTTCTAACTAATACTTTAGAGCCTTAGAACATTTAAAAATTCTCCTAAATCATAAAAGAAATAAAACCATTTTTAATTGAATTCTTTATTGCTACAATTTATATACATCTCACAATCACACATAACATTGGGCAATTTGTACTAATATATGACACAAGTTAATTCTCATTTTTACCCATAACCCTACCCACCCGCACCTCCCCACCGCCTATATATATGCTCTTTTATTTTCTTTCAGAATCATATTTATTCCTTCCCCTCATTATATTCCCACACCAAATTTCCTTTGGAGATTTCTCATTCAACAAAAACTGTCATACTTTCTGGAGCTCATTTGCATCTAAAGGTGCTCATATCAAAGAGAAGATCCTGTATTTGCCTATCTGTGATCTATTTATTTCATTTATTAGTGTGTCCTCCAGGTGTATCCATTTGCACATAAATGAAACAATCTTGTCATTCTTTATGGCAAAATAATACTCCACTTTAT
>PVIC010047456.1:0-13840 GCA_004025085.1 Thryonomys swinderianus | reverse complement strand
CCTGCGTCTCACCAAAAGGATTTAACTGTTCTCACCCCTGGTTCCTCTACTTTTACTGGTTTTCTCCAGCAACGTGGATTCCCGTAAATCTCACTAACCCTTGGTGAGACTCCAATCCCCTCTTTAACACTGTGCTTTGTTCTAGAACAGACCTCCAACACGTTCACCACCAACGAGACTTGGGGACATCTGTTATCATAAAGATAGTTGTCTTACTAGTTGCAGCGGTTACAGTAATAGCTACTGCCTCTCTCATCCTGCATAACCAGATCTCCACCGCCTCCACCATCACTTGTCTCACCGCAAATACTTCCCAAGCCCTGGACCAAACAGCCACAATATTAAAGACCTCAGAAAGACAGTGCCAACTCTCCAGACCCAGGTAGACCTCATGAGTAAAACACTTGCGCTCATGGAAACCAAGTTACGTGCCTGATGCCATGTCAGTTATCTTGGCAGGTGTGTTACTCCTTACTGGTGCTTGAACTGTGCCAACCTTACTGACCTCTCTGATTATATGTGGCACATCTGGAATACCGCCTATGATGCCCATTTAAAGGACCTCACCAAAACTATTATTAACATAAATGCCACCAACAACCTCGCCTTCCTGGCGCTCGAGGACATTTGGGACACTATCTGGTTGGAACTTTAATGGGTTGGTCATGAGAGAGTGTGTGGGTCAAAGGTCTACAAATATTAGGTTAGCAGAACTGATGTAACACTACCCGGAGAGAGATGATAGCCAGGTAAAATTGTGGTTAAACAAAATATAATGGGTCTACATCTCCTGAGCCATAGGGGATGTACATGGCAGGGCAAAACCCAAGGACGGATATAGTGGAGCAGGGCCCACCAGTAATATGCCCTTTTTGACGCTGGCACCAAAATGCATGTGTTCCTGGTAAAAGCTCCTGGATCATGTCTGGTGGTTTGCATCTAATTGATCCATGAGAGCCCAATCTGTACTAAGCTCCATTGGTTGCTCGCATCCTCCTTCTCTAAATTGGGCCAGAAGGCTGGTCATTCAATGACGGCTAAGATTTCTCCAGAGAGGAACAACCTAAGCCAGACACAGCCATACAGCCCCAGAGACCTAGACAGGGCTGGTTAGCCAATGATGGGTAAGATTCTTGTAGCGGGAACAACCTCAGACAGGCACAGTCACCCCAAGGTCTTTTAGAAACAAAAGGGAGAAGATGTAGCCAAACCCTTCTTAGTCTCTCATCTGGTGGATGAAAAAGAGGTAGTGCCCTTTTAAGAAACCATAGCAACGCACAGACACAAGTGACACAAACCAATCATATCCTACTGTAAGTACTGCGCCTGCCCTCTATCCAGTCACATCCCAAGGCACCCTATATGAATGCCAGGAGCTTCCGTGATAAGAGAGAATTTAAAAAGAAGCTTATGAACCATGCAGAGCCCCAGCTGCCTTATTGATTTTGCAGCACTGCTCACCCTCCTGAGGCTGTCGGATTACAGAGACAGCACAGTAACCGGACCAGGCTGGATTACAGGATAGGATGACAGAAAGAGAGAAAAAATATCATAGAAACAGTCAGGGTATTAGTATATTAACCGATTCACCTATCAGTGATTCATAATGCAAATTCTGATATAAAAATGATAGGTGTTAGTGATTCCTTTCCTCATTTCCAAGTTAATTTGTGGTTCCTTTTATAAATTTATAAAAAAAAAAGTGGGTCAGGATTTTAACTCAGTGGTTCTGATGCCTGCCTTGCAAGCACAAGGTACCAAGTTTGATCATTGGTACCACAAAAAAAAAAAGTTACTTCTGTTATTGAGTATTTAACTATATTGCTCTGTTTTGGAGGTTCATTTACCAACATTGTATCCAGCTGTGAATTTTAATAAGCATTTGTTTAAAATCTATTCTGTTCTCTTATTCTGCTTTGTCTGGGAACTTCTGTTAAACATTGTGACAAATACATTCTTATGGCCAAGGATCTTTAGAGAACAATACCAGACGAGTTTTAACCCTGGCCCTCTTATTATTTCTTTGTAGTCTTGCCCTGGTTAAAGACTATAAACAATTTATCTTTGCATCACTGAGAATCCTTACTTCTCAGGGACTTGAATAACATATTACTCACTGTCCAAAAGTGATTTTATGAAATGTGGGAGGCTTAATTTACTTATTAAACTTGTATTAAATGAAAAGCATATTTTTGACTTTTCATAAGGTCATTTCAACCACATTTAAAAATCATCAGCTGTGCTGCTTGGTTTAAAGAGTAGAGGGGACCCTTGACTTACAAACTTAATTTATTCATGAATTCTGGTTGTAACTCAAGTTGGCCAATTGAAGGTGTGGGGTCCTGTACACAGCCTTCAAAGTATCTCTTCTGTACATAGACAGATCCCAATGTCCAGAAAGAGAAACTGGCCCAGGATTTCTCAATGAACTATACACAGGAAAAGATGTCATGTTCTTCCAGAATGCTTTAAGAGTTAAATCTGTATCTGAGACCATTTGGAAGCACAAATGGCAGACATTTAGGTCATAACTCAAGACTTTCATTAGTTAAAACTATAATTCTGGTTGTAACCCAAGTTTTAAATATACCCGGCCAGTCATAACTTGAGGGTCCACTGCATAGTCTTTTCACTTTTTTTTTTTTTTTTTTGGTGACAGGGTCTCACTTTGTAGTTCAGGCTGGCCCTGAGTTCGCTGTGTAGTCCAGGCAAGGCTCAAAGTCAGCAATCCTCCTGTCTCTGCCTCCGGAGTGTTGGGAATTATAGGTGTGAGCCCCCACACCCATCACTGTTTGCTGGGGGGAATGAGTCACCATGCCCAGTATTGTTGTATGTGGTTACCAGGGATCAAACTCAGGACCTTGTGCTAGCTAGGCAGGCACCAGAATCATTGAGCTAAATCTCCAGCCCTCAGGTGTGTATTTAAATTAAACCGAGTTTGTGGTGCCTCCATATGCAGTGAAAGGAAGTGGAAATCTTTATTTTTTTTTTTGTCCCCATATGTACCAGGCATTTTGGTAGTATTATGCTAGATGCAGAAAACAGTAGTGATCAAACTGACCATAGAAGACAGAGGAGAGAAAAATAGAATATATTTTTAACTGAAAAAATTTCAGGAAAACAGAAATATCTGAAAAGAAAGAGACCATCAAAATATAGAATCGAATGGGTTAATGATAAGTCAAATATAAACTTTTAAAGATTTGGTAATAATTGGTTTCTTCTAATACTCTATTTCATAACTATATTAGAAAAATTAAATATGGCATCTAAAAGTAACACTAGAAGGCCATTAAAACTATATATAAACTCCCCATCGAGTTTTTCCTATAAATTCTAATCTTTCTATAGAAAGATTTGTGGAAGTATAAAAAAAGTATGATACTTAGATATGTAAATTATCACTGATTTGTATTATAATAGCCTAAATACACTGTTGGTGTGAATATACATTTGTACGACTTGGTATTGTTTTTTTTTTTTTTTTTTTTTTTTTGCTTTTTGGCGACAGGGTCTTGCTTTGTAGTTCAGGCTGGCCCTGAGCTCACTATGGTGCCCAGGCAAGCCGCCGCGAACTCAGCAATCCTCCTGTCTCTGCCTCCCAAGTGCTGGGATTACAGGCGTGAGCCACCATACCCAGCATTATATGTGGTAACCGGGGATCGAACTCAGGTCCTTACGCTTGCGAGGCAGGCGCCGGAACCACTGAGCTAACCCTCTGGCCCAACTTGGTATTGTTTTTAATGCTAAATATATTAATTTTCTTTTTGAGAAAGGGTCTCGCTTTGTAGTTCAGGCAGGCCCTGAGCTCACTATGTAGCCCAGGCAAGCCTGGAACTCAGCAATCCTCCTGCCTCTGCTTCCCGAGTGCTGGGATGACAGGCGTGAGCCACCACGCCCAGCACTGTGGTGTGTGGTATTGATTGCTGGTGGGCGTGAGTCACCATGCCCAGCATTGTATGTGGTTACCCGGATTGAACTCAGGGCCTTGCGCCTGCAAGGCAGGCGCCAGAACCACTGAGCTAAATCTCCCACTCCTATATTAAAAATTTTAAAACCTGTAAATCAAAATAGAAAATAAAAGTAAAAAGAGAATAAGTACTTCCACTGAACCAGGTTAGGTATTGATTACTATTTCCAAAACTGTAGGATTCAAGGTTGATAGATACCATTATTAATAGTTCTCTTTAAAGCAATAACATAGATCTACGCTCAGGAAATACCCTCATATCCTGACACAAGTTATTAAGTATTTTGAAAAAAATCAAGTATGCATGGCAAAACACATTTGAGAAAGGTCATTAGTTTTCTCCCAGAAAAATAATGTCAGTGTATAAAGGACTCTGAGAAATCAAGTATCAAACATAACTTTGTTATTTGAAAATTTCTCAGATTTGTTTTCCTTCCATCATTTATGAGTAGCTTACAGAGATGTCCTACGTAATGCAGCTTGGGAAATGCAGACATGCCACTAAGTAATTTTCTCAGGGTCTCATCCAATAAGCTGGGATGCTAAAAGAGCGTATGAAGAGTACCTGACTCAATGCTCGGGAATATCCTCGCTTCACCTGTGTTTCACTGCTCACTCCATCATCATTTCCAAGTACTGTTTCTTGCTTGCCCTTTGCCTTCCTGTACCTCTGTGAGTACGCCAGTCCCTCACATATTAATCCAGACAGATACTATTTCCATGACCCCCAATATAATTATGCTTACCAATAATAATGTCAATAATAAAATATTAATAACAGCGAGTCACAAGCTCTTCAGAAACCATCCTCAAGTGTTGAATAATTCACAGTCTTTGTAGAACTAAACGACCTTACCTTTATTCTGAATTTTTATAGAAGAGGAAGGCGCACTCTATTCTAGAATGACTCTTACTCTCAAGGCAGGAAAAAAACGTTCTTTTTTGTGAAAAATTCTAAAACAATCTTTCAGAGTTTTCCAGTTGGTTGAGGCCAATAGAGTTGTCAAGCGTTTTGAAAATTGTGCCCCATCAGCCCTAAGGCAGGTGAGGCAGGAACCACAGATGGCTGTTGCCTCTGGGTACAAAAAGTGTCACCTGGGGCCAGAGGTTTAGCTCAGTGATTCCAGTGCCAGCCTGGCAAGCACAAGGCCCCTGGTTCGATCCTGGGTAACCACATACAACAATACCGGGTGTGATGACTCATGCCCACCAGTAATCAGTACCACATACTGTAAGACCCAATTTGACATAAGAACAGCCATTTTGTTAACAATCACCATTTGTCATTTGTATCCTATAACCTCCCTGTGAACCAGGAACTTGTCTCCTTGGGAACTGTCCACCCAACTGATGTGTGCAGCCGCAGATTGTTTCATTGGCTTCTGTAACAACTCGCTTCTGCACTTTAACAATAGAAAGATCTAATCATTTTTGCATAGAAACCTCTTGGTAACAGGTGGGGGACTGGTAAGTTTTGCCTTTAAATACTGTATGTTAGTCTAAGTGCTGCTTTCTTCTGCGTGGAAGGATGCCCTCAACTTCCTATTACTCAACATCCTAATCCTTTGTTACTACAAGAGTGATAAAGCTCTTGGTTGGACTTTAAGATCATATAGTGTCCTAAGAGATTGTCTCAGTGGGACCTGGGCACAAGACGTACCACAATGCCGGGCATGGGGGCTCATGCCTGTCATGCCAGCACTGGGGAGGCAGAAGCAGGACGATTGCTGAGTTCAAGGCTTGCCTGGGCTACATTGTGAGCTCAGGGCCAGCCTGAACTACAAAGCGAGACCCTGTCTCAAAAAAAAATTGTCATTTTCACCAAGTATTCTCAGGGTGCCTTACAGATATTATCTTTTATGTCATCAGGTATGAAAAATGTTAGAAAATATATTAATATCCTCAGGATATTTGTATTCTGATCTATTTTTATTAAAACTGGGAATTAGATACATTGAAGAAATCACAAAATTCATAAAAAGAAACAAATCCAAACACTTAAACAAATATCACTAGGGACACATTTGATTTGCTCTAAGATACTGCTTGTTTGAGACAGAGTCTCTCTGTAGTTTAGGCTGGCCTTCAACTTGAGGCAATCCTCTTGCCTCATCATCCTGAGTGCTGGGATTAATGACATATACCACCAAATCTACCACTGACACTTTTTTTCACAACAAGAGAACATCCATGAAATCTTCCATTTGTAGCTAGATTCTTTTTTTTTTTTTTTTTGAGACAAGGTCTTGCTTTGTATTTCAGGCTGGCCATGATCTCCTATGTAGCCCAGGCTAGCCTCAAACTCAAAGCAATCCTCCTGCCTCTGCCTCCAGAATGCTGGAATTACAGGTGTGAGCCAACACATCTGCCATTATGGTATGTGGTACCAAGGATCAAAATCATGATCTTGTGATTGCCAGACAGAGACCAGAATCACTGAGCTAAACCCTGGTCTGTAACTGGATTCTTAAAAAGTGGTGAACTTTGAGTATTATTGTCTCTATGATGTGACTTCATTTGATTTTATGGTTCAAATCACTATTTTTTGTAAAGTACAATATGGGCTGAATTGGCATAATCCTTCGAAGACATTATGCAAGAGCCTAACATAAATACCATGAGAACAAATACAATGAGATAATACAGTGTGTTAAACATGACAGAGTCGGTCTCAAAAACTATAATTTGTAGTTTATTGTTCTCACATGATGCAGAGAATATTGTTGACAAATGAGAGGCCTAGTCAGCAAAAGTGCAATGAAATAAAATTGAAACAAAGTAAACTGGTGCTTTTTAAACTACTTCCAGACAGATCACATGAGACTTGGCAAAAGGCAAATTTTAGACAGAGCATTTTTATATTTACCAGATTTATAGAATGGTTCTCTTTGAATGTTAAGTATATTTAAAATTGTTTCACTTGTGTTTTTTTTTTTTTTGAGACAGGGTCTCGCTTTGTAGTTCAGGCTGGCTCTGAGCTCACTATGTAGCCTAAGCAAGCCTCAAATTCAGCAATCCTCCTGCCTCTGCCTCCCGAGTGCTGGGATGACAGGCTTGAGCCACCACGCCCGGCACTGTGGTGTGTGGTATTGATTGTTAGTGGGCATGAGTCTCCACGCCCAGCATTGTATGTGGTTTCCAGGGATCGAACTCAGGACCCTGTGCTTGTGAGGCAGGCGCCGGAACCACTGAGCTAATCCTCTGGCCCTCACTTGTGTTTTAAACTGACTGCTGGAGATAAATTAATTTCAAACACTTTGGGTGAAAAAATATATTTAAGGCAAGTATTTGTATTAATCAAGTGTCTGTCCGTCCATTCTACATAAGGCCATTTAAACCTTCCCCGAATCTGTTTTAAAATCTGCATGCTTTCGCTGAGAACATTACTTAAGTATTCCTCCTGAAAATTAGGACACACATGTTTTATCCATAAGTCATATGGCCTTAAGTACACAAATTTCAGGTTTTACTATAATGAGCCCACGTAATTCAAGTCTTGTTTTATTTCATTGCCTCCTGTTCTGATCCTATCTCCTTTACATTGTTCTTTCTGTCAGAGGCATTTACACTAACACATCCAAGATATTTGTTCATGTATCTGAAAACATAGTTCTGGGATGTAGTATATGGCTATTTTGTGTGTGCCTGTGCTGTGAATGTGTATCATTGTTTTGTCCTATAAAACAATTCTAGTTTCCTATACTGTATTCCATTGTATATATGCACATACTGCCTATTAGGTAGCCATTTCCCTACGAATGAAGCAAAGAATAGTAAGGCTGCTTCCACCATCAAGCCAAGATACATAATGCTGAAATATTATTCTTTTTTTCTTTCTTTTTTGCTTTTTGAGACAGGGTCTCGCTTTGTAGTTCAGGCTGGCCCTGAGCTCACTATGGTGCCCAGGCAAGCTGCTACAAACTCAGCAATCCTCCTGTCTCTGCCTCCCAAGTGCTGGGATCACAGGCGTGAGCCACCACGTCTGGCATTGTGGTATGCGGTGTTGATTGTTGGTGGGTGTGTCTCCATGCCCAGCATTATATGTGGTTACCGGGGATCGAACTCAGGACCTTGCGCTTGCGAGGCAGGCACCAGAACCACTGAGCTAACTCTCCAGCCCTGAAATATTATTCTTATAAAGGACATTGACAATAGTATCCACTAATGTGGATATGCACATAGATCAGGTGAATACATGCACAGCATAACAACATGTCAAAGGGACCTCATGCAGACAGCAGTCCTGTTAGATTATGAGCTGAAAAATTCTTGTCACCTGGAAACATAGCTTATCATCCGGTTGTGCTGGTTACCGTACTGGCTCCATTGTCTGACGACCTCAGGAGGGTGAGCAGGGATGCAGAGTCACAACTCCCAGACTCTGTGTCAGTTGAGAAGCTTCTTCTTCATTATGGAAGTTACGGCCATTTATATAAAGTGGCTTGGTGTGTGATTGGATGAGAGGGCAGGAGCAATGCTCACAGTGGGGTGTGATTAGGCGCAAGTAGCATTGAGCAGTGTATGATTGATCTGCATCATCTGTGTCATCTGCATCAGCTGCATCACCTGCGTCATCTGTGTCGCTGTGGCCACTGTATCTATTCATCTACCAGGAGAGACAGAGAGAAAGAGAGAGAGAGAGACAGAGACAGAGAGACAGAGAGAGACAGAGAGGGGAGAAGACAAAAAGTGGAAACACCTGGAGAAAGGTTTGGCCACATCTCCTCCCTTTGTTTTTTAAAAAGACCTCAAGGTGACTGTACCTGTCTTAGGTGGTCCTTGCTAGAGGAACCTTACCTGTCACTGGCTAAGCAGTGCCATCTAGGTCTTGGTTGGGCTGTGGGGCTGCACCAGGTTTAGGTTGTTTCTCTCTGGAGAAATCTTACCGGTCATTGACTGACAGCCTTCTGGCCCAATTTAGGGGAGGAGGATGCGAGCAGCCAATGAGAGCTTAGTACAGATTGGGCTATCAGGGTCAATCGGATGCAAACCATCAGATGTGATCCAGGAGCTTTTACCAGGAGTACACCCATTTTGGTGCCTGCGTCAAAAGGGTGTCTTACCCATGGGCCCTGCTCGAGTAAATCTGTCTTTGGGTTTTGCCCTGTCCATGTGCATCCCCTATGGCTTAGGAGATGTAGACCCGCTGTACTTTGCTTAACCACACTTCTACTGGCTGTCATCTCACTTCGGCTAACATGGTATTTTTGTGAGTTTGGGTATACTGCTGATGAGCCTTTCCTGCAATGTTATATATGGTACAAGTCAGGAGTATTACAATGACCACGAGAACATAAGGGGATCCCAAAATTAGACCTTTGACCCACCCACTCTCTTGTTACCAACCCATTAAAGTCCCAACCAGGTAGTGTCCCAAACATCCTTGAGCGCCAGGGAGGTGAGGTCGTTGGTGGCATTTATGTTAATAACAGTTCTGGTGAGGTCCTTCAATGGCATCATAGGCGATGTCCCAGGTGTCCCACATATAATCGGAGAGGTTGGTGAGGTTGGCGCAGTTTAAGCACTGGTAAGGCATAACACACATGCCGGGATAACTGATGTGGCATCAGGCATGGCACTTGGTCTCCATGAGTTTAAGCTCCTCACTTATGAGGTCCACTTGGGTCTGTAGGGTCAGCACCACCTTTGGAGGTCTTCAAACACTGTGGCTGTTTGGCCCAGGGCTTGGGAAGCTTTCACGGTGAGGAGAGTGATGGCAGACGCAGTGGAGATCTAATTATGGAGGATGATGGAGGCATGGCTGCCACGGTAACTGCTGCAACTAGTCAGACAATTATGGCTACGATAGCAGAGGTCCCCAAGTCTCTTTGGTGGCAAACATGTTGGGAGCTTGTATGATCACCTGGTGTCAGATGTTGGAGTATGACCAGAAGGGTCATCAGGATCATTTTTGGTGGCTGTTTGCTTGAGTGATCTTGTCGCTGGCTCTGAACAGTAAGGCTTGACATCTTTTGATGGGATCCAGACAGGTTGAGGTGAGCCCTGTGGAAAAACACAAGCATATCCCCTCCCCATGGTTAAAAGTGGGGCTGGGCCATGGGTAAGGTTGGTGCAGGGATCACGCCATAAGATGAGGGGGGCTGGTGGGGGGGTATTGAATGGCCAATGTCACTGTGATGGGGAAAGACCTTGATCATCAAAGGAAAGGAAATTGATGGTGAAAAGGGCAAGTGACGTTTATCTGGTGGGGAGGAGCCTATGGTAGAGGTGGCCTGTTTTTTTAAGGGTTTTTTTTATAGAGCATGCAAGAGGGAGGCAGGGCAGCCACGTCTAAAGCGGCCCTGACAGCAGTCTGACAAATGATAGGGCTATTTTTCATTCCCTGAGAAAGAATGCACCATTGAAAATGCAAAGTGGGCCTTTGGTTATTTATAGGGGGCACTGTAAAAGGCAAGCATTGGCAATCATTCTCATGTAGAGGGATGGAGGAAAAGCAATCTTTAAGGTCAGTGACAGCGAGAGCCTGATGTAAGGAAAGTCCTGACAGCAATGGGAGACCCAGCTGTAGGACACCCAGAGGCTTCATCATGGCATTAACTGCCCTCAAGTCATGGAGGAAGCAGAAGTCGCCCCCTTTTTTATGGATCACAAAAACGGGGTGTTCCATGAGCTAGTAGTGGGCTCTGTATGTTCCGCTTTTAGCTCCTGGGAGATAAGATGGTGAGTGCTTCAGGTTTGAGTTTAGGTAATGGCCACTGCTCAATCCAAACAGGAGCATCTGATGCCCAACGCAACAGTATGAGCAAGGATGGTAACAAATCTGCAGCAGCCTTTAGAACTGGGGGTGCCACCCACTGGCCTGGTCTTTATGAAGGGCAAGGTCATTAGTGGTGTTAACTGTGCCCATGGCCTCAAGGAGGTCCTGGCCTAGAAGACTGTGGGGCATGTCTTTAAGAATAAGAGGGCCACAGTCTTGGAAACAACCCAAATGCCTACCAACCCGAGACTGGATAAAGAAGATGTGGTTTTTTTATAAAATGGAGTATTACTCTGCCATAAAGAATGACAAGATTCATTCATTTATGTGCAAATGGATCCACCTGAAGGACACACTAATAAGTGAAATAAATAGATCACAGATATGCAAATACCAGATCTTTTCTTTGATATGAGAACCTCTACATGTAAATGAGTTCTCAAATGTATGACAGTTCTTCTAAAATAGGAAATATCCAAAGGGAATTAAATGTGGGAATGTAGTGAGGGGAAATAATATGATTCCAAAAGAAAATAAAAGAGCATGTATATAAGGGGTGAGGGGTTGTGGCTGGGTAGGGATGTGGGTAAAAAGGAGAATTAACTTGTGTCATATACTGGTACAAATTCCCCAATGTTGTGTGTGATTGTGAGCTGTCTATAAAGTGTATTAATAAAGAATTCAATTTGAAAAAGAATAGGAGGGCTAAATGTCCCTTGGTGTCCATCAGGGTGGACCAAGAAATGGGTCAGGCTGTGGTCCATGAGCAGGCGGTGCCTCCAACCCCACTGACCGAAGGCCCAGGTGTTAAAACCCAGTTGGGGGGGAACCTCTTCTAAGGACAGTGCAATACACTCCAGGATCCATAAGCATTTCAAACCTATTGCCTGAAGTGCAAAGCAAAACCCAGGCCTTAAAAAAGTCAAGGGCGGGCAGGAGATTTAGCTCAGTCGTTCGGCACCTGCCTCGCAAATGCAAGGTCCTGAGTTCGATCCCTGGTAACCACATACAATGCTGGGCATGGTGACTCACGCCCACCAGCAATCAATACCACATACCACAGTGCCGGGCGTGGTGGCTCACGCCTGTCATCCCAGCACTCGGGAGGCAGAGACAGGAGGATTGCTGAGTTCGAGGCTTGCCTGGGCTACATAGTGAGCTCAGGGCCAGCCTGAACTACAAAGCGAGACCCTGTCTCAAAAAAAAAAAAGGTCAAGGGCAGCAGTTCATAAGACCTGGTGCCCTGATGGGGGACTGAGTGCCCTTGGAAAGGGGCTGGGACTTGCCCTGAAATCAGTTTAAAGGGGCCCAAGGAGTGGCAGGTGCAGTCATGGGAGAAGCTACGGGCTGAAGAAGGGGCAGGGCCATGCCATTGCGGTGATATTTGGCATGGCAGTCACACTTCCAGTGGTAACCACGAGTGCAGCGAAGACAAGCAGTAGGGGGACGAAGATGGGCAGTTGAAACAGGTGGAAACGGGGAAACAGAGCGAGCGGCAGAAGAGGTAGGGAGGGACAGGCGGCACAGGCATGTCCGGCTGCCGGCAGTTCCAGCAGACGGGGCCACGGGGCCGAGAGATCCAACGGCTGCCGCAGAAGCCTCAGTGAGGGATGAGGCCAGGGACTCGTGGAGTGAGTGGAAGTGCTAATGTCCTGGGCGGCGAGGATCCAGTCATCAAGAGAACCTTGTTGCAAAGGGGCAATCGCTGACTGAAAGAGCTTTTGGTACCTTTCAGAGACGGTCCCTAATCATGGCTGTGCGAGCATCAGGGTGAGAAACTTTAGGAGCCACAGCCAAAATTACATGCTGGCAGGAGTCCAGGAAAGTCTTATCGGGGTGTTGGACCAAACAAGAAAGGAGCATAATGCCCTGGCGGGAGGGCATCTGCTGCCAGGCCCGGAGCCCATACTCACGAACCTGGTCAAAGTACTGTTGGCCACCCTGTGCCTGACCATTAGGGTCGAGGAAAGGCCGACCTCCTTGAGCTGATCCGCAGAAATGGGCATGCCACCTGCAAGACTTGCACGCGCACCGTGCTCTCACTCGTCAAAAAACATCACCTTGAAGACAAGGAAGTCACGATGGGCGAGGGCAGCACGAGCAGCAGTTGGCATACTGAGCAAAATTTTCAAGCCAGCAGAGCAGCAGCGGACTTTGAGGGCCATGTGCGGTGGCTGGCATGCAGGGATGTGAGCGTCTTCGGGGGAGTGCGGATCCAGTGCTCATCGCCCTCATGAACGGTCGGAGGTCAGGCCGTGACGGAGTTGGTGCAGAAGAAAGGTTGAGCCGGGCAGGGCGGGTGGGAGGGAGCAGAAGCTGGACCTGTGCAGGATAGAAGGTAAAGTGACGGCGTATCGCCGTGAAACTTGTGATCCCAACACAGCGGCGCTGGCACGGGAGCCTGAGCGAAAGGTGGTGACGCACCCCCGTGGGGGCGTGACCCCGGGATGGTGGCTGTGGCAAGTGCTACACCAGGTAGGATGGCAACGAGGGAGGTGGCAAGAATCCCAAGCAGATGGATAGTAGAGGGATTAAAAAGATCAGGGCAAAACATGAGTGGTAAAAAGGGGAAGGTGAGCTGTTGCCACTGGGCAGTACTAGGGTCTAATAGGTGGAGATTGAGCGCCACCTGATAGGTGAGGTCTGGGAAGGGCAAGCCATCGCCTGATGGGCAGCGCTTGAAACCTGGTAGGCAAAGGTTGGCTGCCACCGGATAGGTGAGGTCAAGGCCTGCGAGGCGAAAATTGACTCACCCGTGGCTGTGGACTACCGAGGCCTGACACCCCCCATCCATCCAGGCACTAGTTATCATCCAGTCAAGCTGGCCACTGTACCGTCTCCATTTTCTGACAACCTCGGGAGGGTGAGAGTGGACACGGAGCCACAACTCCCAGACTCCATGTCAGTTGAGAAGCTTCTTCATTATGGAAGTTGCAGCCATTTCTATAGGGTGGCTTGGGATGTGATTGGACAAGAGGGCAGGAGGAGTGCTCACGGCGGGGTGTGATTGGGCACAAGTAGCACGTAGCAATGTATGATTGGTCTGCATCATCTGTGTCATTGTGGCTCCTTAAAGGGCTACTGTATGTATTCATCCACCAGGGGGAGGGGAGACAGAGACAAACAGAGAGACAGACAGAGAGAGAGACAGA
>PVIC010047455.1:0-13869 GCA_004025085.1 Thryonomys swinderianus | reverse complement strand
TTTTTTTTTACAAAATGGAGTATTATTCTGCCATAAAGAATGACAAGATCGATCCATTTAGGTGCAAATGGAGACATCTGGAGGATATACTAATAAGTGGAAACAATAGATCACAGATAGACAATTCCCGGATCTTCTCTTGAGCATGAACACCTGTAGATGCAAATGAGTTATAGAAAGTAGGACAGCTTTTATCGAGTGGAATATTTCTATAGGAAACTTGGTGTGGGAATGTGATGAGGGGAAGGAATAAATATGATACAGAAAGAAAATAAAAGAGCATGTATAAAGGGGGGAGGAGGGGGGAGTGGGTAGGGATAAGGGTAAAAATGAGAATTAACTTGTGGCATATACTGGTACATATTTCCCAATATTATATGTGATTTTGAGATGTATATAAATTGTACCAATAAAGAATTCAATTTAAAAAATGGCAATACAAAGACAAGGCTCTTTATCAGGCATCATGGCACAGCCCAAGGTGAGGAAGGATGACCAGGTGGTATCTTTGTAGGACAGGACTGATGTTAGTTGTGCCTTGCAGAGCTCAAAAAGAACTCAACATAGTTTATGAGCTGGGCCTTCAAATAAAAGTTCATTTTGATCAATGAAAGTTAAAGTGTTCTTCTGTGGATCAAAACACAAAGCTGGGCCATGCAGCGACCTCCTGAGAATATGGGCATCCAGGGTTACTGTCTCCCTGAGAGGCAAAAAACCCAGGTTCAGGAGAGCTCTGGCTTCTCTGGATGTCAATCAGTGTTAGCTTCCAACGCTGGACTGCAGTCCTAAGTCTGTGAGTTCTGTCTCTCACCAGTGATGCACTAAAAAAAAGCCCCAGACTATTTGACTAGGAAAAAAATGCTATTAAAAAACATTTGTATCTTTGTCCAAGTCAATTCACTTCCGGCTTGAGTTTACCTATTTATTAGTGGGACTCATTCCATTTTGGGTCTGTTACTCTAAAGGTCAAGTAGAATACAAACTGTGAAGGACCTAAGACATTTCCAAGCAAACCCTGGGGCCCACTTATTTTAGTGTTCTCCTGCACCTTTTCCTTTCCCCAAGTATCTACCATTACCATTTATTCTGGAATCAAGTGGAACCAAACAGATATAGACTTACCTCTCTGCCTACCAGATGACTTTGCCTGTAACTTTAGACATCAAGCTGTGGTGGAAGGATGTGTGTCCCACCATCCAATTTCAGGCTTCCATAATGAGCACCTTTAATCCTTTTGGGTCTCTAGACACCTCCAGATGTTCAGGTCTAAATTTGACACCTCCAGATGTTGAGATCTAAATCTGAGTGGTCGAGCACAACACCATCCTGCATCATTTGTCATTTTCACAAACACATTTTGATGCAAGGGACTATTTGGTGTGGTCTTTGTGTCATTGCCCTGAGCTTTCTAGAGATTTTGGGTGTGTGATTAGGAGGAAGAGGGGAATGGGAAGATGGTCAAGCACAGGTTGAAGATGCGGAAGCTAACCTGGTACTTATTGGGTAGGACAATAGTCATTTTTAAAATTTCACAAGCTAGGGCTGGAGATTTAGCTCAGTGGTTCTGGTGCCTGCCTCGCAAGCGCAAGGTCCTGAGTTTGATCCTGGTAACCACAAAGAATGCTGGGTGTGGTGACTCACACCCACCAGCAATCAATACCACATACCACAAGGCCAGGTGTGGTGGCTCATGCCTGTAATCCCAGCACTTGGGAGGCAAAGACAGGAGGATTGCTGAGTTCCAGGCTTGGGTAGGCTACATAGTGAGCTCAGGGCCAGCCTGAACTACAAAGCAAGACCCTGTCTCAAAAAAAAAATTTTTTTTTTCACAAGCTTCATGTTCGCTTTTAGGCTAACTCACAATGTTCCTTCTTCACTTCCACAGGTCTGTAAAATCCTATGCAGCCCCCATTACTTTTATTTGTCATTCTGTGATCATTAGCATCCACCACCCATTTTTACCCTTCATCTTCTATTTACAGTACTTCTACTTACAGTACTCTTGAGTTCACTCACACATTTAAGAACCTCCACCCAGAAAAATACCACTTTCCATGGTAAATTTCAACACATACCTGAGGTCAAAACTATTCCCAGGAGTACCGACTTGAAGCTTCTGAGTTCCGTTTCTCACACATACCCTGGGGTGGGAAGGTGGCTGCTGGGTAGCAGAGTGTTTTCTCTAGAGGAGGAAGCTGAGGGCTAACTAACTCACTGTGCTCTACAAAAGCCACTTCCTGGCTCATTGTACCTCCCAGCCCTTCAGAAAAATGCCAAATCTGCCCCTAAGACACAATGAGCTTCTCACTGTGAGGGTTTCAGAATAACTGCTGTCCTGGAAAACCGAGTAAGCTTTGTTTTTATCCACTCTGTAATCCCTTTTTGTATCACTTTTTGCCTCACCCATGGCCCACAGCTGAGCTGAATTCAGTTTGGAGTATCCAGGAACAATGGCGAAAGCTACCTTTCTTAGCAGATATACATGGTAGCAGGTTGAGGTTGATACAGTCGTGGGAATTGGGCACTTCTGTGAGACTTGTTGAACCGGAGTTTCCTCCTCTGTAAAGTCATGACAGCTGTACATAATCCCCAGCAGGCTTAGGAGGGTTAATTACCTTAGAGTATTGTTGTTTCCACCCATGTCTGCGATGTCTTTCAAGATGAGTAATAAAAGCTTTTGAGTTAAAGCACTGCCAAGAGAAGGTATCCACTACTGGGCCACAATGAACAGAAGAGAGACGCCAGGTAAAAGCTGTGAGAGTCATGATGAGATGGAAACAGGCTCATGAGTCGACTCTATGGATGACACATCGAGAGTGATCCTGACAGACCGATACAAGACCAACACCTTGGAGGTCTCCAAGCAGAAGTCCATTCTATTTTAAAAGCACTGAAATGGACAGTCTAGATTAGACAACACTGGAGAGCACAGGAACATTGTCATAGAACACAAATGTTCTATGACAAATGCCACCACCATACCTGGGAATGAAGAAGGGGTCTCCATGGGAGAGAAAGAAGAAAACAATTGTTGCTCAAGATGTAAGAGCTTCTTATTTGATGACCTCTTTCAAACTCATACAAGGCCTCCTAATCCAAAAGTTATTATGACATTGTGTTATGGAGTCATGTGTCTTCTTATTTTACTTGTATCCTTTTAGGCCAATAAAGGCATCTACACAGTTTTACTCAGCAAAAAGACTCATGAATAGCTGAATGGACATCAAATGTGGAGATGAATCATCTTTCATCATTAACCTACATTAATCTGCTGAGAAGGCTCTAAATAATTCAGCTCTAATTTTCCTGGGAACAAGTTCAATGAGCCAAGTACACTACTGTCCAATGTTAATGTCTACTCAATGTGTCTCCTCAAGAATGCAGCTAGTAATCAGTCCACTTCTCTCTTGCACCATTAATTTCCCCTTTAGTACTGAACCAATTTGATTAAAGTTATGCATAAGATATTTTCCCTTAAATAAATCCCCACCAGATTGGACATCTTAACCTTTGGCTGTCACCTCATTTCTCTGTCTCCCCATTATAGTTAAATTATTCAAAGAATGGTTTACACTTACTTCCCCCAAATCCTTTTGTCCTGCTCTTTCTTGAACTCAAATTTATGAGGAGGACACAAATCTACAGATACTGCTTTTATTCATTCATTCAGATCTTCTATATTTCTCATGTAATCCTTATTTTTCTAACTCCTAAGAAGGAAGGGTTACCCTCTTTTGCGCTCCACTCTTATCTCTGGCATCTAGAAGCAGCCTCCTAGAATATGGGCTTCAAGCCCAGCAAGCTCTGAGGCTGCTGGAAAAGGTTGCAGGAGACCTTCCCTCCAAAGAGGCCACCCTAGTCCCTGTTAAACCAGCGCTGTGCACACTGGGGCCTCAGAAAAACACCCCCACGTCTTTTTCTTTTGCCTTCTACATTACTGGTGGCCCTTCCAGTGGGAAGAGGAGTGTAAGAGTCTGTTTGATGAAATCTCCAAGGGATGTTCTCTCAGGAATAGACAAGGTGGAAAGGGAATCTGGAAGGAATGGTTCCAAACAATAAAACAAAACAGAACAAAATAACAAGCCAAGGGGTAGAATAAGAAGAAATATCTTAATTTTCATTCTAGAGCTTCACGGAGTCTCTTCGACTGAAAAAGTTCCAGGTGGTTCTGTGATAAAGAAGAAGACTTATGGAGGAGACACTGAATGAGGACTGTGTCTTTTGGCTTTACTTTTTCCATCAGTTTCTTTCTGATGATCATGACTTTGCAGATCACATATTTGATTTGGAGCATCTATTCTGAAAAGGATTTTTGATTCCTTGCCTAAGTGCACACAGTGCAATAACTACAGCCATAGCCTGGCATTGAAAATATCTATTGCACTTGGACCAAGAAATGCTGAAAGAGGGAAGCCTTTCACTAAAGTTCTGGACTGTTCAGGCTGCAAGAATTGGATTAACATTGTATTTTGGCTTTACTCCTTTAAAAAAATAATAATCTGCTACCACAAAGGAGGAGCTCACAGATTTTGTCTAGTTTTATCAGAGTCCTGGTCACTGGGGACCTCAAAGTCCACAGTTGGACCCCAACTTCTGTACCCATTGATTGGGATAACTAAGCCTCTCATGGTATTAGCTTACTTATGATGTAGATTTTCTGTAACTAACCAAAGGTACTTGATAGCTTAGACTAGATCCAAAATTAAATGTTTAGAACAAGTCAAGAGGTAGCATTTCTTCAACCTTGGTTCCCTTGCTAAAGTTTTTAAAAAAATGTTACTGGCATAAAGGTTTACATTAATAAAAAATTTTGAGTTGGTTGTTAAACAAGGATTTTATTGCCTATTAGAAAGAGTATCTTTTGAAATCAATTTTTATTGACACATATCCAATGTCTTTTGATCTATGCACCCTCTGAATCTTTATTAAAGAATGAAAATGATAATAAAAAAGAAGTCCTGATAATGGTGATAGTTTACTGAGGTTCATGTTTTTCAAAATACACGTGGGAGTTTCTAAATGTTATTCTAGAGTTGAATGCTCACTAAGCTCGGAAGGATTTCTGACCCATATAACTAAAACAATAAATGTTTATTGTTTTAATCTGTGGAGTTTGTGGTAAGTTGATACAGGAAACTCATCCAGGACATGAACATTCCTCTACCGAGGTGAGCGTTGCCAATAGCATTAATTTACTTTGACTAGGGCGTAACTTTTTGATATTTCAGTCATGAGTTTGGCCTTCCCTAATTCCACCTCCCCTTCGAAACTGAAAAAGAAACACAGGATGAAATAGCGAGAAGGTACTGGAGTTACATGGAGTACTTCGAGTCCCATGAGTGTTCATTGCCAGACTGCTTGAATATTTTTTTAATATGAGAAAATTGCTACACACACAAAATATATTCACTGTTTAGTTGACATTCAAGTTTAACTGAAGGTCTTGTGTTTTGACCTGTATTTTGACTGAAGGTCTGGTAACTCAACCTGGATAGAATCAGAATTTTTGAAGAATTTTATTCTTCAACTATAAATGGGTGTCTACACCTTTAGGACTCAGCTTGGCCTGAGCACAGCAGTTCCTGAGAACCTATATAAATCCCACTGCCAGCCCCAGTGATTCAGTACTAATGAAATGATTAAGGGTAAAGTAGACTAATGAGCATGTTTCAAGTTCCTAAGAATTTCAAACGCATAAGAGTAACTTTAAGAATCATTCTCGAGCTACATTCCATATAGTAAACACCCAGAGAATTAATGATTGTGAAGATTCCTGGTTTCATCACTGGATTCTGACTCAGCACACAGGAAGAGAGGGTTCAGGTTTCTTTGCTAACAAGCATCCTGATGATTCTGAAGAATGCAGAATGCATGACTCATATCTTAAGCAACTTGGACTTGATCTCCCTGTTCCATGGATAACATTAGGCATAGCAGAGCTCTGCACACATTTCATGAGGATTATGTGATTTCTGTATGTGTTCTGTAGCTGTTCACAACACAGATTGTGCAAAACACACTCATCTGGTTCCTTTCTTCTACTGTAAATTGCACAACTGCCTTTCTTGAGTGATATTTCAAGAGAGTATCCTGGAGATGGAACCAGAGTCTCAGTGAGTCATGTCACCAAGCTTTATTTTTATTTTGAGACACTGTCTTGCTAAGTTTCCCAGTCAACCTGGACACCTCTCATGTCAGCCTTCCACCAGAATTCCAGGACTAGGGGAGTGTGTCTGCAGGCACAGCTTCCTCTCTGGCTTCTTGAGCCTGACTCCTTTCTCTGACCTCTACCTGTTGTAGGGCCCTACACTATGCCTCCAGCCTCATCTAACTTAATCATTAAATTGTCCCTTTTGACTCAGAGATGCCAATTGAGGTTTCATGAGTTTTCAGTTCTTGGGTAGAGGACATGGGGAATTGTCCCCTTGTTTGTTTTCACTGTGATGAGCTTGAATGTTTGATTTTTTTTTTTTGCCGCCGGTGTCTAACACAGATCCATGGCTGCATGTTATGCCTATTGGTGACTTTATCAGGACTTGTGTGGTTTTATATATGTGTGTGTGTATATACATTTATAATTTTAATTTGTATTACCACATGCAATTTAAATGCTAAGAAAATGTTCACAGCAGAGGTAGACACATGTAATGTTATGTCTCTGCGATACCAGGCCCAGTCTTCTCTCTGAAACACACCTGCCTGCCCTGGAAATGAACCTGGGGCTGATCCTACTTCCCCAAATCTTTTGTGAGCCTCCTTCTAGGTCCCCCTGAGACTGCAGCAGTGACCTGTGTGCATTCCCTTGTACTGAGTGGCCTCTGCCTCATGGAAAACACCCTGAGCACGGAAGAAAGACTCAGTCCTCCTTTCCCTTAATTCTTGGCACCTATGATCCTACAGTTCCTGCTTGGAAGGATATGAATGTGAACAGCCAGGCATCCATCTTCCAGCCCAAGGCCGCCTGGGGCTTACTTGAATGGCCTGGGCCCACGGGTTTGAGAGTCAGGAAATTACTGGCTACAAGGTCAACGAGGCCTTCGTAAAAAATAGCTCCCATTGTTCTGATCCACCATGGGGAATGTTATCTACAAATGTCCGAAGTGCTGCTTGGAGAAATAGTTCTCATCCCATAAATGGCTTCGCATGGCAGGGCACGCTGGAGTAGTTCAGATGGTGCAGCGGACATTCAATAAATAAAACACCTGGACTCTGTGGCTTCCACCTTCCTCAGGTCTTGGGAGATGTCCTTATGCCTGGGTGAAGCCAAGATTTTCGAACTGACACAAATAAAGCCAGGCCAAAGCTCTCGCTGAATGGGTATAGAGCTGCAGGTTTCTCACTTTCTCTGGTGACTGCGGATCAAAGTGCACTCAGTGCTTGTGTTCAAGGTCTTAGGTTTGTGCCCAAGAAGTGTATAATTCTGAGAATTAAGTGTTCATTGCCCTGAGGAAGCCTCGGAGTTCTGCTCAGGGCTCTGCTGCAGGCAGCCCACAGGTGATGCAGACCTACAGGTGGATGGTCCACGAGGACACTGCTTTGTGTTGAGCTGAGCCAGCTGCAGCTCACTGGCACGAGCACTGGCCACCTGCTGCACCTACTAAGTGGGCTTTGCTTACTGTGAGACCCTGGTTCTGTCACTCCCAGGAAGCGGGGCATGAGGCCCTTCGCTTCTCCACAGTGAATCAAAGTCTGCATAGGGGAATGACACACCCAGGCCCAGGGAGGCAGCTTTGGGGACAGAGAAGCTCAAGGACACTAACAGCTTAGAAAATCATAACTCAAAGCCCGGGTGGGGGTGTAGTCTACCCCTTGGTTTGAAACTTTATCTTCTCTGCATCTCTCAATTTTATTATTTCAAATAAATAATGTTTGCCCCACTAGGCAGTTGAAATAAAGTGTGTGACATTTTCTGATAGCTCTTGAAGTTTTTTCCAAATGCTTACATTGGAGAAATGTCATGGGCTCATTGTGAACAGGGGCAGAATTACTGGCCAAGACCTGGCCTGTGTTGGTAGCCAGACATTCTAGCCTCAGTTTTGCCTTCTCTACAGTGGTAATAAGATCAATCAGGACATTCATGGTGAGACAGGTTTCGGAAAGCTTCAAGTTGCACACTTGTATACAACTTGCACACTAGAACTTGTGTAGTATAATGGACTTGGGCTGTTAGGGTTTTTTCTTGTTTCATTGTTTTGGATGTCTTACATTTTCTTCTTCATCTTGCCTTCCAGCACCCACAGATTGGGTGGGTGGAAGCCCTGCAGTGAGGAAGGTGAGGGCTGTGGCTTGCTGGAACAGGCTGGAAAGCCTCCTGGACAGCAGGGGGAGCTTTGCGAAGCAAGTCCCAACTAGTGGCTCTGCCTGACTCAGCAGGTAATTCTCCAAACAGCAAAAGACTTGGCACTGGCTGGTTTAGACAGTCAGGTTAAACTCAGGATTTATCAAGACAGGGTGAACAAGATTGGTCGTTGTGACTGTTGCACAATGCAAGGGTTTTTACAGCTTTTGAAAGCTCAACTTGAGAACCAGTGGCCCAGTCACAGCCACATTTGGTTTAATTAAGCTACTCTGAAGTTGTAGTTTCCTAGAAATTCACTAGGTATTTGGAGTAAAGAGGGAAGGAGACTTCAACTGACAATGTCCTTCTCTAGAACACTAGCACAAAACTTGTTAGAAGTAGATGCATCCAAAGAAAAATTACAAAAATGTAGGCTGAAAGATTATGTGAGTGTATATGCTAGAGCCCCACCAAACACCTCATTTTAATTTGGCATCTCATTAAAACCTTTACCTTCGAATGCAGGAGTAACATTGTAGAACTGAGGATTTTTATTCAACATATGGGTTTTAGCCCATAATTCAGCCCATCAATAATTATTTTGGCCGTTGTGAGGAGAGTGTAGAGGAGACAAAAGTAGAGAACAAACCTAGAGCAGTCCGTGGGAGATGGTTTTAACTGTGTATATGAGAGATAAGGAAAGACAGGATAAGGTGGGGGAAACAGAGGTTGTGAAATGCAACAGATTTGGGTAAATTTGAAGATCTAACTAAAAAATACAAATAAAGTGATAGCCTAGAATAAGGAAAGTAGAAGTTGAGTTAACAATATTGGTACTGAGGAATTTTAAGACCTGATTTTATTTTGGATATGGTAGGTTTGAGGTGGTTATGGTCATTGGAAGTCAAGGGGAAACTTTGCACTTGGAGCCAAGGTAAATATCAAAATTTAAGTCACTGACCCATCTTAGCTCAGTGAAGCTGTGTACTTGGGAAAGGTCTCCAAAGTGCAAAATCTAGAGAGAAGGAAAGGCTGGCCACAGATCTTTGCAAACTCTAGTATTGCAAGGAAGGAATGAAAATAAACTAGCAAAGGAGACAAAGAGGAAAAGAAGCAAAATGCTCTGGGATCCTCAAAGCCCAGTGAAGAATACTTTTATTTTTTTTTTTTTGAGACAGGGTCTCGCTTTGTAGTTCAGGTTGGCCCTGAGCTCACTATGTAGCCAAGGCAAGCCTCGAACTCAGCAATCCTCCTGTCTCTGCCTCCTGAGTGCTGGGTTTACAGGCGGGAGCCACCACGCCCGGCACTGTGGTATGTGGTATTGACAGCTGGTGGACGTGAGTCACCACGCCCAGCATTGTATGTGGTTACCAGAATCGAACTCAGGGCCTTGCACTTGCAAGGCAGGTGCTGGAACCACTGAGCTAAATCTCCGGCCCCCAGTGAAGAATATTTTAAAGACAGACTGAATGTATAATCTGCTACTGGGAAGCTGCTGACAGAATGATTCCAAAGACAGCTGGAGAACTGACCTTTGGATTTGGCAACATGGAGGCTGTTAATGACCTTTACAAGAGGAGCGTCAGACAATAGTGCTTGTGAGACAAAGAGACTCGGGCTAGGGAAACGCATTCAGTGAATAAATTTGCTGAAAGTGTATGCTGTAAAACAAAGCAGAGAAGTAGGGTAGAGTTGGAAAGAGCTTGTGAGTTTAAAGAAAAGTTTCAGTTGACCTTTAAGTTGAGAAATATTAGAATGAGACACAATTATGAGGAAGGAAGACAGAGAAACTCTCAAGGAAGAACAAAAATAGAACCTTAGGCAGAACAATCCAGTGGAACCCAGTATACACCTGGCAGGCTGTTCCCTGAAAGTACAAATGATTTCCTGGTGCTGAATTTTAATTTGGTGCTTAGATCCAGGTGGACACCTGTTTGTATCTGTTTCATCTCATGATCTAGGTGTGAACAGAACTCTACATTATCTAATTCCTTGAACAGAATTCACAACTGAGAACTAGAATTAGAAACTTGTGCAACTAAAGAGTTGGTCTTTGGAAGTTACTGACTTTGCTTTGCTCCATAAAAGTTTTCTCTTCCAGTACTTATTTCTGTCCCAAGTCTGCTATGTTTGTGCTAGTAGGCTTCTCAGCAGGCTTTGCATCCATTGAGATACCCAATAGATGTGTGTCAGTGCCAACCTGTCCTTTGAGAACTGCTGTCAAAGTTCTAGTGAGGCCAGGGTGATATGACAGTTAGCGCATGGTGTGGAGCTTCCTTGCAATGAAGAGGGCAAAGAGTGCGGGCTGGAGACATAAGTTTTAGTGCCTGCAGTTCCAAGAAAACCAGTTTTTAGGAGTCTTCTTGGATATTTTCTAGCATGTTCTTCTGAAGAGAGTCAATACTTTAGAGAGTTAGCCCAGTGTATGGATAGGGGCTGTGCTTTAATGACCAGCCCATCGGGGATGCAACCTTCTAAGATTCCATGTCTCCAAAAGCTACTAGCTCTTTCCTCCAGGAACCATTTGCAATTTAGTCTCCCCGAAGAGAAGTCTAGACTTAGAGCAGGTGCTCAATTAGGGTCTACTTATTTTAAATACATCTTGCAGTGTTTATGTTAATTGAAGTAGTGACCCATTGCCAAATAGGTTAATAAACTGAACTTCAGCAGGCCCTCACTAAATTTCAGGTAGGTCAATTCAAGATACAGTATTATGTGGGTCACATTAACCCCCAAACTGTCTCTGCTGTCCAAGGTTTCATAAGATGCCAGGCAACAAGGTAATGACTAGCAAATTACTCTATGTTCATTTACACCCAAGCTAAAGCACAGATAGTTCTGGTACCTCCTCTCTAGCATTTGCCTGTATGGGAGGTGGTTAGGCTATTGAGAGTGGGCTGTAGGATGAGCTATAGGAGACTGACTTGTTTCCGCTAATGGTAAACCTGCATGGAGGGTATGTTTGTGGGAAATTTCCCATTAAGGAATCCATGGTGATCCACCTAATATTGGGTCACTCTCCCTTAAGTGTGTAGCATTATTATGACTTCAATAAAACATATATTTATTTAATTACTTAATGCTCTTCTAGGTTTGGGGATATAGCAGGATATAAGATAGAATGTGTAAACAACAAACTACATGCAATTCATGTATGTAGATAGGCTGTGTAAGGGTTAGGGATTTAGCTTGGTGGTTCCAGTGCCTATCTCACAAACCCAAGGTCCCAAGTTCAGTTCTCAGCAGAGAAATAAATCTGTAAAACAGCAAAAATAATGGAGATGGGCTGCAGGGAGATTTTTGTGTTAATTTCTAAATCCATAAGCTTTGTATTCTTGCAGAAGTTGACAAACTCATTTGCAGTAAATATCAAACTTAGGGCTTGTTTTTCCATGTAAGTTTACCAGAGCACACTTGTGCCTGTCTGTGTGTTAACTGAGTTGCTTTCCACATAACAGCAGAGTTAAGCAAATGCAAGAGAAGAGTGCAAAGCCCTCCACCGAGCTACTGTGAGTGGCCACTGTGGACTGCTGGACCTTGTGTCATTCTTCCCTGCATACAGTACAACACCCAGTCTCACCAGCAAGGCCTGAAAGGCTATGAACAACAGGAAGCCAGACTGAAAATTTAGAGAAGCCATGCACTCTTAAAAAAAAAGTTGGAACTATGAGAGTTCAACAATGATTAAATTTAATAGCCAAATATCTTCACCAAGAACATATTCTTCTGTCCTCTTGTGACACCTGCTAGTCTTCTCATCATGGTCCAAAGACACCCAGTTCCTGACCTCGTGTGGAATCATGATGTTCAGATGCGAAAGAAGGAGTGTCTGTCTTGTGTTCCAGTTGGTAAACGAGGCAAACTTGCCACCTTTCTTTTGGTAGATGATCTCTTCTTGTTTCATTAGCCAGAAAAATGTAACAGGGCCATTTCTAAGACAGTGACTCACAGGTTCGATATACTAGGCTCAGTGCAGACTTGGTTTCCTCCCCAAGGCTGAAGAGTGATCATTTTTTCCTGAAATGGAAGACATTCTCTGCCACTTGATGAAAATTAGGAATTTGTTATAAATGGCAGGACCCCACTAGTATGTGTTGTATCAGCTGACATAATAAGTTACAGCTGTTTACATGAAGTATGACAAGTTACATAAATGATAAAGGGTAGGCTCTGTGAAGGCAAGAATGATTCTCTCTCTTGTTCATTGCTATAGAACCAGAGTTAGACAGTACCAACAGTTCTGTCTATCGGTTCTTTCTTCTTTGCTACATATACTATATCTTAGCTAGGAAGCTTCCCCATGGGCTCTCTACTCATTGAATACAGAAACATAACAAGGGAGATCAAGCCCCATCTCCTTTTGAAGAATGACTTCAAAGTTACAATGAGCAGCACGAAAATCCAAAATGGATTAAACCATAAGAAAGTGCAGTAGCAGCTGCAGTGCCACATGACCATAAAACCTTCATTTACATGATCCCAGACAGCTAGCTAGAACAAAGAGGAAATTTCTGATGAGAATGATAACCCAGCTGTGGAATCATGAAGCTCAAAACCACCTAGGCCCACTTATGCTAAAGATAGTGTTCGTAACTTTTTCACTGTGTTCAGAATAATAGGCTGAAAGGAGGGTTTGTTTATTGTGGTTGCATCTCTTCTCAGTTCATCCCTGGAAACAGCCTAGAAGAGGCACAAGAGTCCTCTGTGCAGAGAAATGGGCACACAAAGACCCCTTCCAACATTTACGTCATCCAGGCACCTCCTTGCCATGTGACTGAGCTGCAGAGAATTAAGTAAATGAGTAACTTGAGCACTTTGATGGCACAAGTTCAGGATCTGTGAGACAATGGTCTTGGCCTAGAGAGTGAAGGGTGAACAGAGAGACATCCATAGCCTGAAGATGGACAGAAATCAGCTTTCAGTGTGGGTGTGTTAGGAAGGGGCTCTTGGGGAAGGCCGCCGTGGGGTGGCTGAGAACTTGGCCAACTCAGGAAGGGTGAGTCCTACAGAAACAGCCAGGCAGTTGGGCAGGGAGAGGAGTGTGGTGTGGGAAGCCCCTGGCCTTCACGTAGGCCTGTGAGACACTCAGCCTTCCCTGGGAGAGCCTGTGTAAACCTCAGCTCTGAACAGGTCCATGTTACTTTATTCACTCATTCATTTTATGGTCCCACTTAGTCTGAGAGACACCTAAGCCACTTGAAATTCTTTAGTACTTTCGACTTACTAAAAAATGAAACAAATGTTCAAAAATATTGCTCCTTAATAATGACTCATTTTCCTAAAGAAAATATCACTAAAATAATTATCTTGGCATGAGGTTTAGAAAAATAATTCATTGTAGCAGAAGTACCCTGAATATAGGGCATAACTGTAAAATTCTGTGGCAAATATTTTTTCTCCCAGTTCTTGAAGTTTGTAGAATTTTGGATGTGTGATCTCATACAAAGATCTTCACAAAATTCTAAATGTGAAGACATCATTTATTCTAAGAGTCAAGCCCAATGACTTTCCTTATATACTTAATTCATTCATTAATTTACAAGTATTTACAGTAAGAAAGAACATTCTAGAAACTGTACATAGGGACAGTG
>PVIC010047454.1:0-13751 GCA_004025085.1 Thryonomys swinderianus | reverse complement strand
AATAAAACCTCTCTAGCACAAGAACTAGCAGAAAGAATCAACAAATGGGATCTCATCCTACTGAAAAGCTTCTGCACAGCCAAAGAAGTCGCTGGCACTGCTAGAAGACAACCAACAACATGGGAAAAAAATCTTTACTAGCTGTGTATCAGACAAAGGGCTATTATCGACAATATATAAAGAACTCAAACAGATCAGCTTCCTCAAGTTTAAAGACCCAATTCAAAAATGGGCAACTGAAATGAACAGACACTTCTCAGAGGCAGAAATCAAAGCAGCCAAGAAACATATGAAGAAATGCTCAACATCTCTGGTCATTCGAGAGATGTAATGAAAACAACATTGAGATTCCACCTCACTCCACAAAGAATGGCTGCGATCACAAAGTCAACCAACGATAAATGCTGGCGTGGCTGTGGGGAGAAAGGAACCCTTCTACACTGTTAGTGGGATTGCAGACTTGTGCAACCATTGTGGAGATCTGTGTGGAGATTTCTCAGAAAACTAGGACTACGGGTCCCATTTGACCCTGCTATACCCCTGCTAGGAATATACCCAAAAGAACTTAAAAACTCACATTGGAGAGACAGATGTACACCCTTGTTCATAGCAGCTCAGTTCGTGATAGCTCAATCTTGGAAACAACCCAAATGTCCATCAACTGGAGAGTGGATAAAGAAGATGTGGTTTTTTTACAAAATGGAATATTACTCTGCCATAAAGCATGGAGAAATTTTAATTACATATTTTAACAGGAAAATTATATTACAAAATAATATTCACCATATAATTCCATTTTAGGAGGAAAATGACAGAAAAAATCGAGAGATTATACTCTAAAAGATTAATGCAATTATTTCTAAATTGGGGATGTTATGGATTTTTTTGTATTTTTACTTCTGTTTTCTTAGGTAGTGTGTAAAAGTGGTCAAATATTATTTTCAATGAAATCAAATAATAATGTATTTGAATAAGACATCTCATTGGTAGATATTTGGATTTCTTCCTTTGGAATTGCATGTATCTGAATGTGAATCATTACTTTTGTGGAAACTTGTTAGCTTGTGTCTAGGAAACTAGAGGCAAACAGGACAGAAATAGGGCAGCTTAGCATGTGAACCTTTTATAAAAGAGCACATTCTGGATGAGAAATTACCCATGCAGTAAGATGTGGTTTGTTTCGAATATGCTGTGTAGATGCGAGGTGCATAGCACCAGAGACTGCCCAGGGGAGAGTGACTAGTCTGAGTGCTCACTTGCAATGTGGAAGTCAATCTTGGTTCCCACACGATAGGGTTCTTTGAACTAACTTCTGCATAGAATACAGTGTTTGTTAAAGGAAAACAAGTAAAAATGTGTTAATTTGAGTGTTATATATGTATTATTAAAATACAATAGTAACTGCAGCAACTATTTAGAATTTAGATTTTTAGAGAATGTCTGGGACATGAGTATTTCTCAGCAACAGAGTCTACAACTGCTGGTGCCTGATGAAAAGTAAAATTTGTGTCTGTTTCAGTCAGTTTTACTTCTGATTTTAAACTTCCTACAGACATTTCACCACTGCCATCTACATTTGAGGAACCCTTGGAGCCTCCATTAGGTTCTGCTCCGGACTTGCAACACCATAGGACACCCATCAACTCCTGTCTTAGATGTTTGTGGCAAAATGGTTGGGTTTACACTAAGTATTTTTTTTTGAGACAGGGTCTTGCTTTGTAGTTCAGGCTGGCCCTGAGCTCACTATGTAGCCCAGGCAAGCCTTGAACTCAGCAATCCTCCTGTCTCTGCCTCCCTGAGTGCTGGGATTACAGGCGTGAGCCACCACACCCGGCTACACTAAGTATTTTTTAGCCAAATGTTCTTTGTTCTTCTCTGCTTTGCTCTTCTTCTCTCTTCCTTCTCTCTCCCCAGTTCAAGAATATCAAATGCATGTGGCCAAGGCTGCTAGGTTTTAATTTTATTTTCATCATGGAACCTCCATTGACAGTCTTGGCAAAGCATAGCAAAAAATAGACCCTTTTTTCTGTTCATGCAGCTGAAGTGTAAGACTACCTGGAAACAAACTGTCTTATATATGGCAAGAACTGCCTGGCGACTTCCATCTTGAAGGAACTGCCCCTTGGAAAACCCCATGAGGCCCCCACCTTACTCTGGACCAGGTGGCCATTGTATTACCTTCTGGGTAGAGGAAGTCACTGAATCTGTTCTGGCTCATCAGATTCCTCTGGTGGGTGATGATGTTGGGGACAGAAAGAATGAAGGTCTATCCTGACTGACACTGGATGGAAGCACTCCAATGCTGCCTTCAGGGCAGGGAGTTCCAGGAAGCTCTTGGTATTCTGGCCACAGCTCCTGAGACCTCCATGCAGGCTCACTTCCAGGCATTCCCAATAAATTTTCCACAACCTTTCAGAGAGAATAGGGTTATGGGACTCAGCGCTGTGGTGGCAGCTGTCAAGAGTGATCGGTGAGTGCTGATTCCCAGTCCAGGCATGCAGCTCACTCTGATGGCCACATTCATCAGCCACATTCATTCCCAGAGGGCCAGCAATGTGGCAAGCCCTGAATCTTCTGCAGCCTTAAACTAAGGCTACACCCTGGACACACTTCACCCTTAAACTGTGTGAAATCCTAAACCATACCCTCCAGATGTCTCTCTTCTGCCAACAGTGTTCTTTTGTAGGGACCCGGGTCGTAGCTTTGAAAGGTAAAGTCACCATCTCAGGCTCCTTCCTCTGCCCTGATCACCAAGTGACATTTTTTAAGGTTTTACCACAACACTCTTCTGGCAGAAGCAGTCACCCTCTCTGCAGAGCAAGCTGCTGTCCTCTAAGCACATGAGGCTGTGGGACCTGCCAGGCAGCTGCCCTCTCCTCTGTGGTCTGCGGTCACTGTGCAAACCTAAGGTTGGCATCCCAGCAGATTCAGATCATGCCCCTCACTCTGGAAACTTCTCCAGGTGCTATTTCCTAGGGAAAAGATCCTTGGCCTTCCGGTCAGGCAGAAAAGACTACTTCCCCTCTGTTCTTTTTGAATACTATTTGCTGAAGTCATCAGCGCACTCCACATACCCCAACTCTCCTCAGACACTCGGGTTCTGAAGGGACACAGGTGGTATTGCAACGTACCTCTATGTGCTCACCTACACACAAGCGACTCACTGCAACTGGGGCTAGTCCTACCACTGTCCCCTGTTTACAGATGAGGACACAGAGATATTAAGATACTAAGTGGTGGAAAAGGCATTTGGACCCCCAAGGTCTGGTTCTGACACCTGTGCCTTCACCATATGCTACAGTATGGCAATGGGAATGCAGTAGGTGATGAATAAATGTGAGTCTACTGAGCAGATCTCCTGGGATCCCTGAACTCAAATGTTCCTCATTTTGGTGCTAAACAGACTTGACTCAAATTGGATGAATATTTTTTAACTATAGGAAGAAAGTCTTTCTGTGTCCTCAAACAGAACTGTGTGGAAACATACACACCGCTAATTCAGTAAGCTTTTGGCTGCATCCTGAAAACTCAACACTTAGGGTCAGGGAGAGAAAGAGGCAGCTTGGGACACTTAGAGCTGAGTCAGCTACTGAAGTGGACAGAGAGCTCAGAACAGTGATGTGCTTGAGACCAAGAAAAGGAAGTCTCACAGTGAAAGGCGACATAGTGGATGGTGCCCATTGCTAAGGAGAGCTTCATCAGGATCAGATGGCTGGACATCACTAGGCTTGTGCCAGTTATGTGGAGGACCATTTGTGGCCTTGAAAAGACTTTTCTGTGAAATTAGAAAGTTTTCTAATTTTTCTAATTCATTAGAAGGTCTGATGAAAATGGATTCAGAGGAGAATAAGGAAAGAGAAAATAGGGACACCAAGAACTCCTCCCTGGGCCTCAGTGGAGAAAGTGAGTGGGATCAACAGAGGGATATAGAATATATCTGAGTATAGAGCAGAATTATCTAAGTAAACAAAGTAAAACAGACTGGAAATGGCACTCATGTAAAAAAAAAAAAAGCCTACGTAAAAAAAAAAAAAGAGTTGTACAAAAGGAATGGGCTCTCCAGTAGCTTTTTAGTGAAGACCAGAATGTTGTCTGTGGGAACAGGTGGGGAGCTATGTGCACAAAAGAGGTAGAGGTGACTGGGTACTCTTAGAACAACTTCCTTGAATTTAAAATCTTTCTGCTGGTTGTATAAATTACAGTGGTGCCTTGGTTCATGAACTAGATTTGTTTCACCATTCCGGTTGCAAACCAAATTGATTATGAACCAGGTCAAATTTCCCATAAGGTTTGATGTACTAGGTGAATCCATTCTGAGCCATATTTTTTCAGCCACAAAAATATGATACAAAGTAGAGTATAGCACAATATGAAGAAAGAGAATACTAACCTGACTTGAAGCAACTTTTGGCATGGAGGACAGGAAAGCGGGTGGGGAGGAGACTATTATTTGGAATGAGTCTCCCTCCATGAGGACATGGTAGGGGGACATCTCCTTCAGGAGTTTTGTCCCTTCTTTGTCTCTTAGTTACAATGTCAATTTTGATGAAAAATCTGTCTAATGTCATTTGTTTTTTCCTGTGCTGCATAAGCTTCTGGAAATGGGAAATTGCATTATTGTCCATCAGATTCAACACTATTCATTACAGTTATGTTGGAGTGATGTTTTCCAAAGAAACTTTGTTACTTGTTCCATTTATCCACAAGAGATTTTATCACTGCTAATGTACTCATCCTCCTTTTCCTCAGTGGAATGCTCCCAACAAGTGCCTTCTGCTGCTCACTCTGGAGTTCAATAAGTTATTCCATTCTCAGCAACTTATGGTCTTGAACAAGCTCCTCTATATATGTACCATTGACATCTCTACCTACGTGCACATGGACAGAATTTCCAGTACTTCCTGTACATCACCCCTTCTGAGTCACATTCAATGACATGTTCTGGCCACAGTTTCCTCCATGCTGAGTCTTGTATGTGACATTTTATTAGGCTTTGTTAATGAGGTTGATGCAGTGGAGGTCACTGAAATGTTTCTTCCAGAACTCTTTTAGAGTTGAGGAGATCTCTTCAGTGGCATTAAAACACCAGGTGAAGAGTGCCTTTGAGTCCAGTTTCTTGAAGTTGCAGATCACTTGCTGGTCCTGTGCTGTAGAAGTAGTGTTGTGTTGTGGGCGAGAAACTTGAGCTTTATGAAGTTGTACTCAGTATCCTTATCATCCACCAATGTGCTCAGCCATTGTCCATCAGAAGAAAGCACCTTTCAGGCAGTTGGTTGTTAGAAAGATTTTTCTTAACGGTGGATGTGAAAATTTTGTGCAGCCATTCCATGAAGAATTGCCTTGTAATCCAAGCTTTCCCACTGGCCTCTACATGATAGGCAGTCTGGCCTTGTTGATATTCTGTTCCTTGAATGAATGCGGGATCTGAGAATGGTGCATCAGTAGTGGCTTAATATTCAAATTGGTGCTTGCATTTACGCACAGCAAAAGAGTTGATCTATCCTTTGTGGGTTTGTGCCCTGGCAGTGCCTTTTCCTCCTACATGATATAGGTTTTGGTCACACTTATTTTAGAAGAGCCCTGTTTTCTTCTACCTTCATGAATACCTCAATTTTTTTTTTTTTTGCAGACTTTTGTCAGAACTAGAAGCCCACTACCTCTTATCACACATCGATAGCACTTATCCTGTGAAATTTATCAAATCAACCACTATTGGCTTTAAATGCTTCACTTCTTACATTTGTAGAGGGATCTTCTTGAAGCAAATCACTACAGTTTCTTGGCTTTTGCACAGATCATCCCTTCACTAACACTGCTCACCTTCCCTCTGCTTCTCCATCAACCATAATAATGAAAGCTTTTCAACATCTTCTAGCATGTGTGCCCTCTGCTTTGTTAACCTTGTCACTCCTTTGGCCACACCACACCTTTAATGACATTTATATTCTTCAAAAAATACACAAGGTTGTCAACTTTGCCATTTTGTACTCCAAGGTGAGATCAATCACATGAACACCATGCTCGTGCTTTCCTACAATTTCCTTCTTTAATTCAAAGGTTATTTTCTTCAAAACCTTCTTGCAGTTCTTGCTCTGCATCTTGTTTTCTTCCTTATTGCTCTGCACAATCACGTCATCTTTATCATCACTCTGCACTTTCTTTTTATCACTATGAATGCTCTGTACTTTCTTTGGAGCCATGGCCTGCAGTATGGTACGTGCTACAGAAGCATACAGCAGGTGTACACAGATCTATCTGTGATTGTGATTTTGCTGAAAAGAAGCCACAATTACATGCCAGAGTGGGGAGGATGGCTGTGTTCGTGTTTGTGCAGGGGAAGATGGCTGCAGTTGCATCTGTTTCCTAGTGCAGAGTTCCATAATGGAAGCAAAATTTTGCTGAGTGATTCTGTTCATGAACTGAATTGCAGCAAGAAAAGAAAAGGAGAAGAGAATTTCATGTGGCACAGGAAACTTTCCCAAACACCCTGTTTTCTGGTCACGATGGTTTGGTTCGAGAACCAAAGCAGTGTCTGGTGGTTGCAAACGTTATCTGAGCCTCTGTAACCTGGAATTATCCTATGTGTGCTGAAAATTGCACCACCATGTGCAAGCACTCCCTGAGTTCGGGTTTTTCTCTTCTACTAAGCTGCATGGGCTCAGATACCTGCAGCAAGAGAACCTCTTTACTGAAATCTCCTCCTAAACTTGTGCTTGGTAATTCTATCAAGAGGATCCCAGGAATGGACAAGGAGATCTTGTGATGCACAGAATATTAAGTAATAGGGACAGAAGTAAGAAGGCAGCTGTGATAATTGAACTTTGTCATCAATTTGATTGGCTTGGATGAGTTGTCCATGCTCCCGGCTGTGTCTGGTTACATCTCAGTGGGCGTGCAATCTTAGGACTATATCTGGTCTCCTTCCTCTCTAGTTCTCTTCTCTGCTTTGCTCCCTAGCTCCACAAGTGCTCAGCTGTCTTCCACTACATCCTTCCACAATGATCTTCCTGTCTTGTAGCCAGCTAAAGCCTCTGAAGCTGTGAACAGAAATGAACCTTTCCATCTTCAAGTTGTGCATGTTGGGTATTAGGTTCCAGCAACAGAAAGCTGATTAATAAAGCCACTTTTGATGTATTATATGTACATTGTGATCCTCATCTGCCTTAATTTTGCTTACAGATGTGGTATGGATGGCTCAGTAAGTAACAATGCCTTTTCATATTACTGGGCTGCTTTTCTGCTACGCTAACATCTGTCTGTTGGATAGCTGTGTATAGCTTGCAAGGTGATGGTAATAATTGATGTAAGCCAATAGTTTTATTCATATAAACCTTGGAGCAAAATGTGTGTGCATATGTGTGAATACCTTCAATGTTTTGTGAACAGCACCAGTCAGTGCTGAGAAGGAGAAAGTTACTCAGAAAGATCTTCTTGTAAGTTTCAAAGGATATGTTGTTTCCAAAGCTGATTAATTATTTTCAAGTAATTCTACATTTGAAAAAAGGGATACAATTTATCCTTTGCATAACTTGATTTTATTTGACAAGGAACAGTGTGGACAGTTCTTTCAGAATGTGTTAATTTTATTTTTCCCCAGGGAATTAGTAATGCCTTTCTACAACAAATTCAGTGGAAACTTGGACAAAGAGGGTCCCTAATGATTTTTCTCATTCTCTACCCCAGACCTGGATATGCCTATGAGGGAAGATGTGTGAGTGCTGGTCTCTTTTCTTTCAAATGTTACATTTCATAAAGGAATTAAAAATTCTTTCACTCATTTTTTGATTCAAAACACTTTGGCCTTCATTTGTGTGCCTTTGTGAAGGACATTTGTGACCAATGTTATATATCTCCTCAGGATAGAAGGGTGTTGTCTGAACCTAACCCTGGCTTCCTTTTGTGGATAACTACCACAAGGCTCAAAACAGTGAGACCTGTGTCCTATCTGGATGCTTCTTTTGCTCATTACTTTGGTCTGTCAGGGCTCAGAGGAGCCCCGCTCTCTCTCCTAACACCATATTCTGGTCCTGGCCCTGATCCTGGTCCTGGTTCTGGTCCTGGTCCTGAGCTACGTTGGTGAGCAAAGGAAGGAAAGAGTGGTCCCCGGAAAAGAGCAACTCAGATTATTTCTCTGCAGACCTGGAGGAGAATGGTCGAGTGATCTACCTCCAGGGTAAGGGCGAGGCAGGGCAGCTCCTACCAGCAGCAAGTGGCCACATACTCCAGGGCCCACCCTGCCAAAGGGTTGATGACAAAACTCATAATGTAATGACTTATATACAGGGGTGCCCTGTCATCATAATCCTCAGGTGTGGTACAATGTCTTCAAGAGTAGTTGAAAGTGTATACACTTCCCCTGAGCCACTTCACACTGGAGTCCTGGACTATTCATGGATGCCATTTCTCTCAGTTCTTCCTCAAAATCTGAGGTCCCGCCAGACCAGGTTTTCCTCCCCTGTCAAGTGGGAAAGTTACCTGGGCACATCCTGCTGGGTTGTATTTACCTGCTTTGCTCCACATTTGCACTTGTTTGACCAAAGAATCAGCATGGGCTGCTTGTCAGAAGTCCACATTCCCTGCTTCTGCCAAGAAAGTCTTTGTGGCCCATGTATTCTAGGACTCAGACTATCTGGTAAGCTCTCCTTGATGTTGCTCATAAAAAAGCCAGTTGAAGATGATGCTTGTGTCCTGACCCAGGTCTCCAACCTCGTGGTTCAAGATGCATTAGGGAAACATCATGATCGAGTTTATGCAGTTTGTGCTGTAAGTTCAGGTTGAGACAGCGATGTGTGCAGCTTCAGCAAGAACAGCAAGCAAGTGCTCCCTGAGATGGCAGAGTGCTGGCTTCTCCAAGAGGAAAGTTTTGAAGTAGTTTCGAACAACTTCAGTACCTTTTCCATTAACAACCATTTGAAATAGTCCTGCTACCTACACACCTGTGGGAATATTAATAGAAATGGGGAGAAGATGAATTGGCACCACCATCTGTTAATTGTATCCCAAGTTGCTTCAGATTAATGAGTTATTCCGGTCACTCTATCAGAGGACTCAGGAACAAGTTAAAGTTTGTTGGCTCTGTAATTTGTAAGAATTGACAGTGTATTTGTCCACTGAAGGCTTCTGAGAAATCATAAATGGATAAACAACTGAATAAATAAGTGGTAAGACTAAATAAGAGCAAATACATAAACTGTCTACTCAGTCAGGAAAGGTAGTGGAATGGTAATTTCAGACATCTTTTTCTTTAATGCACATAAATCATATATTAGTGCATTGTTTTCCTTAAGCAAATGTTTGACTGGACTATCCAAATTAGTAATTTCAAAGCCTCTTCTCAGTTTTTCACCTAAGTACATTAAATTGTAGCCCTTTTCACTGAAAACGTTATTCTTCCCATGAGATTATACCATTAGCCATTATTTCTTACCGTGTCTCTCTCAAACACTGAAAAAAATCCTGTAGCTTTTGTAAATTTACTGAAAGCACCTGTCTACATTGTTTAATAGCACTCACTTGGATTTTATATACAGAGGGTCAGTTGAGATTTGGGCTCACAAGGCAGTGGTCATCTGGAGCCTTCTTTCCTTTCAGAGCCCCTGCTCCTGCAGCGCTGTGACCGGCTTTGTCGCACATCAGTGTGAAGTCCCCAGCTCTTTGCATTCTTCTCAGCCGGTTTTAACATTACTCTCTCATGAGGAGGATGTGCACAGAGGAAGTGTTCCGAGGGCCTGAATCAGAAGTAAAATTTCCTACCCTTCCCTTCTAGTCGCACTCCCATCTCAGGGGTCTAAGAGCCTCCCTAAATTCTTCTGATCCCTGAGCACATACTGACTCCATTTGATCGTGCAGGCTCACACTTCCCTTATTACACACCGTCCTACACCAAAGTACATGAGGGGCATCCAGGAACACTGCACTGAGCTCACAATCTTCACCCCAATCCCTCTGGGTCCTTCTACCCTGGTTGTGGACACACACTCCCCTCTGGCAGCCTGAAGAGGGAATTGCTAGTTTTTTTACAGGTTCCAAAGTCTTGCTAATTTTTGCTTTTATTTAATTTGCCACGGAGTCCAGATTTCCTTTCTTCATCTTCCCTAGCCTTTGGTAGTCCCTAATCTACACTCAGGGTGATTGGTTTTAGTTTTCCATGTGAAAAAGGACATGTGATTCTTTCTCTTTTTCTCTCTTTTTGGCAGTTTTGAGAGTTTAACCCAGGTCTTTGGACTGAACCACATCTCCAGTTCTTGAGATGTAATGTCACTAAATTGCCCAGGCAACTTGAAATCCTCCTGCCTCAGCTTCCCATAATGTTGGGAATACAGGTGTGTATCACCACATTGCTGACACTCCTCTTTCTGTGGCTTCCACTATTGCTTTTCATTTTCCCAAGTGGTTTCTAGTCCAAGAGATTGCTGGGCCCAGGCTGGCTGCAGAGGATACATGGCTGGAGAGGCAGGGAGAGTGTGTTTGGGAAATCTGCAGGCACATGAACTAAAGGGGGACAAGGCCTGGCTTCCTCCTGCCGGTTTCTGAAGGAGCACCCTCGGCAATGTGGAGGCACCACGAAGGGAGTGCATGGAGAACCACTGCAAAACGTTATCTCTGCACAGAAAGAAATCTCTGTCAGGAAGGAGTCACTGTGTGCTTGAGGAGGGTCACACATACAGCCCGCACTCTGAGCTTTCCACAGGAGTAGCAGGGCCGAGCTGCACACGTCCCTGTGACTCAAGTCTCGGCCCTCCAGCACCCAGGTGGCTACCTTGCCCCTTCACAAAACTACCTTCAAACCAGTGGCCAGCAAAAGTACAAACTCACATAGGAATTCTTAGAAAATGAAGGCACATTCATTCACCATGGTACTCACGGAGCAACAGTATCTCTCCCTTACATTCAGAGCCGATGGCCAGTATCAGTCTCTCAGAGTTCTGCCTGCAAATACTGTCATTAGGGGCTTCTAGGAGCAGAGCCCATTCTACACCAGGCCGCGTTTGGTCTCAACGTGGATCTCTGGACTCCTTTAGCATTCCCTGTCTAGAAGGGCCTGGATATATTGTGGGGAGTGGAGCTGGTGGCAGGCCTAACCAGAAAATGTTTTCATACTGGAAGGTTTTTCTTTCAAACTTCATGTCCTTCTCTGATTTTATGGGACTTATTTTCCTGTATGGAAAAAGAAAAAAAGAAATCAAAGCTCCCCTCATTTGAGATTTAGATAGGTACTTTGAATAAAATGTTATTAGTATAGAGGACAGCACAGACAGGGGATACAGATTACATTGTACGAGAAGGGTGGGCTTCCCAGAGGAAGTGGTACAGGAGTATTGATCCTGCCAAGAGATAAAGGACAATGGTACAAAGGACAAAATCCATGCATGGCCATGTGTCCAAGAACTTAATGGATCACAGTGCTATCCAGTTCCAGTAAGATTAAGTGTTTCCATTCCTGTTTACCTATGAACACAGCCAGCTGTTTGCTCTAATATAGACTTCAATGTGAGATTGGGATGGAAAGTCCTAACTTGATTGATTACACACTTTTCTTAATGCAATTTCAGTTAGCAATTGTCAAGTAGAATAAAATATAAAACATTCATTGAACATATGTTTATGTCTTGGGCCCAGGATTTAGCTCAGTGGTTCCAGTGTCTGCCTTGCAAGTGCAAGGTCCTGAGTTCGATCCCTGGTAACCACATACCACAGTGCAGGGCATGGTGGCTCACACCTGCAATTCCAGCACTCAAGGGGCAGAGGGAGGAGGACTGCTGTGAGTTCAAGGGTTGTCTGGGCCACATAGTGAACTTAGAGCCAGCCTGAACTACAAAGTGAGACCTTGTCTCAAAACAAACAACAGCAACAAACCCATATATTTATGTTTCTAGTGTCTCTGTAGCTGATGTTATTGGCCAGACACAATTTTTAAAAATATCAGTTATAGGGCCGGAGGGTTAGCTCAGTTGTTCCGGCACCTGCCTCGCAAGCGCAAGGACCTGAGTTCGATCCCCGGTTACCACATATAATGCTGAGCGTGGTGGCTCACGCCTGTAATCCCAGCACTCGGGAGGCAGAGCCAGGACAGGAGGATTGCTGAGTTTGCGGCGGCTTGCCTGGGCGCCATAGTGAGCTCAGGGCCAGCCTGAACTACAAAGCGAGACCCTGTCTCCAAAAAGCAAAAAAAAAAAAAAAAAATCAGTTATAAATTTCATATTGTTTATATACAATTCCAGATATCTGGGAATATCCAGGTGATCATATTCAAGCATTTGACATTGTGTGACTGTATTTCACAATTAATATAGAATTGGTGTTTAAGGGCCGGAGGGTTAGCTCAGTGGTTCCGCGCCTCGCAAGTCCAAGGTCCTGAGTTCGATCCCCAGTTACCACATATAATGCTGGGCGTGGAGACACGCCCACCAACAATCAACACCGCATACCACAATGCTGGACGTGGTGGCTCACCCCTGTAATCTCAGCACTCGAGAGGCAGAGACAGGATTGCTGAGTTCGCGGCGGCTTGCCTGGGCACCATAGTGAGCTCAGGGCCAGCCTGAACTACAAAGTGAGACCCTGTCTCAAAAAGCAAAAAAAAAAAAAAAGAATTGGTGTTTAAAATCCTTGTAAGGATATTTTCTTCACTTCTAACATATACAAATTTACATTCAAATGAGGTGACCTTAAGTGTTCTTACATATGAAAGAATATAACTATTTAAATGTCATGTCACAAAATTATAATTTTAATGGAATGCCAACAAAAGTCAACAGACTTATTTTCTGGAGGCAAAGAAGTCCATTTATACGGTCCATGTGTTAATTCATTTTCTGTTACTATAACTGTGTGTCTCAGACTGGATGGTATGAATAAAGAGTTTATTTAACATGGAGTTCTAGAAGTACAAGGTCAAGGGGGCCCATCTGTGAGGGATCATCACCTTCCTGGTGGGGATACTCTGCCTAGTCCCAAGGCAGAGCTGAGAGGATAGAAGGGCATACAGTCACTAGGCCAGTCAGGGTTTTCTCAGAGTTCTACCTGACAGACAATTTAGTAAGCCATTAATCTAGAATGAATCACTCTGTTCATGACCTAGCCAACTTTTAAATACTCTCTCACTCCCAAACATTTAATATTTCACAAAGGAAATTAAATTTCAATATGAATTTTGATGTGGATGTTGAAACCATAGCAGTGTGTATAGAAAAATGAGATAATGAATATAGCTAGTAAAATTCGGAAATATAGGCAGTGTGATCCACCTGGCCCTAAAATATATTATGGAACCTCCATAATGAAAAGATTATTATGGTATTGGTGCACATTAGACAAACTAATGTTAAAAAAGAGTCTAGAGTTGGGCATGGTGGCACATGCCTGTAATCCTAGCATTTGCCATGAGCTCAAAGCCAGCCTGGACTACATAGTGAATTCAAGGACAATGTGAACTGCCTAGTGAGACCCTGTCTCAAACAAAACAAAACAAGACAAAACTCTCAGAGAACAATCTATGTCCAAATATAAATGAATACATATATGTGAATGGTGTATTATATACTTTATTGCATTGTATTTCAGTAGGTAGTTAAAAACTTCAAATCAGAGGGTAAAGAGTGTACTTTAAAAGGAAATTAGCTTGAGGAATTGATAGAAACCAACAAGAAGTTAACGTTGGCTTGTACTGCTATTATAAATAACTGGCTAAAAATCAAAGCATTGGGAGATCTAGAAATGGAAAATAAAGTCACAAAATCTCTAGAAAAAAA
>PVIC010047453.1:0-13869 GCA_004025085.1 Thryonomys swinderianus | reverse complement strand
CCAATAAATTAAATTTTTATAAAAGAAAAAGAAATAGAACTAAGGCTCAACTCCTGCCGACCTTTTCCAGAGATTGCAGTCTTCTCATACATACTTACAAAAAAAAAAAAAACTTTTCAGGGCTCAGGGTGTAGCTCAGTAGAATCCATGCTAAGCCTGAGGTTCAATCCCCGGAACCCCCCAGAAAAGAAATATTTTCAAGGTGAGTGCTACAAATTTCCTACCTTTAAAAAACAAAATGCACATTAGTTTTCTTTCTGTATAGCAAGCAGAAAACCTTTGAAAAATAATTGAATAAATGCAATTGTGTCCTACAGATATGATTAAATCATGAAAAGTACAAAACCAGCTTATTAAAATTGCAAAGCATCATTGAAAACTGTGACTATCCAATAATTACATTTTCTTTGCTGTATTTTTTTCTGGTGAGTTCTGATGTACTTATAGGCTCAAGTTTCCAAAGTATGAATGATATAAAGATGCTTTCAATTTGAAAATACTGTTTTACATTATGCTGTTTAAACATTTTGTACTATAGCCAAAGGAAGTTCAGTTCATCTTTACAAAGTTTATTAAAAAAAAAAAACCCTCATTCTGTAAGGCATGGGTCAAATGCCATCTCTTCCACCAGACTTTCTAGAGTCCCCTCTCTCAGCACAAATTACTATAGTCCTGCAACGTAGAACATAAACCGTATTAGAACACTTCTCTCCTGGTATTACATCTCTTTCTCTTTTACCAACATATACAGTTACTTGAAGTCAGCTGCTCTGGTACCATAGTGTCTGTAGAGAGTAGGCACTGAATTAGTGTTTGTTTAATCAATTTAAATTAATCCTTCAAATATTTGGAAATACAGGATAGCCCTTGCTAAAATAAATAAATAAATGGACACATTTCCTTTACATAATTTGACAAAAATGGTTTAAGTTTCCAGATCATTTTTTACTACGATCATATTACATCACTATGCCAAGCTGCAACATCAACACCTTTTTCTTCAGTGACCAGCCCAGCTATACCAGTTTAGAGGTGCTGGACTGTGCTACCATCTGTCCCACTTGTTGATTCGTATCTTACTTCACTGAACTTTTGGTTATTACAATTAATGCCACAAACCTGCTAAAACTACTTTGATAGTAAAGAAAACTAAAGACTCTGTATGGGAACAAAAATAAGAATAATTACTCAGACTGAGCGTCAATAACCAGTAATCTATTTTAGCATTTTAGAAATACAAATTTTATAGTGACAACTGAAAATAGCAAACATATAAATGTTTGTTAAAACAGGGACAAAAATTGAACTAACAAATATAGAATTTAAATTACGTTCAAGGCTCTATGGAGGAGTAAGAACAAAAACATACCTGCTCTCAAAATAATTTAAAATAATTCTTTTTTGTTTGTTTGTTCTTTTAGATGGGGCCATGCTACACAGTCCAGGTGGCCCAGAATTCACTATGGAGTCCAGGCTACTGTTGAAGCAGCAATGGTCATTCTACCTCGGCCTCCCACATGTGCCATCACACCCTGCTTAAAGTAATTCTCAATATTAAGAAATATAGGGGTGAGGGCCGGAGGGTTAGCTCAGTGGTTCCAGCGCCTGCCTCACAAGTGCAAGGTCCTGAGTTCGATCCCCGGTAACCACATAGAATGCTGGGCGTGGAGACACGCCCACCAACAATCAACGCCGCATACCACAATGCGGGACGTGGTGGCTCACGCCTGTAATCCCAGCACTCGGGAGGCAGAGACGGGAGGATTGCTGAGTTCGCGGCGGCTTGCCTGGGCACCATAGTGAGTTCAGGGCCAGCCTGAACTACAAAGCGAGACCCTGTCTCAAAAAGCAAAAAAAAAAAAAAAAAAAAAAAAAAGTAATATACGGGTGAGGGGCTTAGCGGACAGGGGAATGAGAAAAAAGTGAGAATTAAGTTATGTCATGTACTGATACAAATCCTTGAAGTCAACTGTGATTGTAAAGTGTATAAAAAATGTACCAATAAAACAAATTTAAAAAAGAAATAGATTTGTTAAATTTGGGACCTTTTTGTAGTTCTTAGTATTTACCTGCTGTCCTGTAGGCTGCTGGTTTGAAGGGCCCTGTTCAGATTTGGATGCAGAATGTCCTTCATGTGGCTTACCATCACTATTTCTTTTTACAGGGTTTCTTGCATGTCCTTTGAAAATAATTATTTTTTCTATTTTTAATAAGTAAACTCAACGTATATTTCCACAACGCTATCTATGAGCTTATTTTTAAAAGCTATACATTTAGGTTTTGCAAGACATCTGCTATTTAGTCACTCTGATATCTGGTACCAAGTTTTAGAGTGCTCTTTGCCAAACTATTTCTTTTTACCTTAACAGGGTGTTGTGATAGCTTGTGTCTAGATGTCCCCTCAAACCCTCCTGCACTCACAGTTGGGCCTTTCCAGAGGGGCTGGACCAAGGGACTGTGAATATGGATTAAGGGCATGTGGCAATGGGTTAGTCCACTGCTCGCATTAACATAGCTCTGGGTGTTTGAAGGGATTTACTGAAAAAGGAAGCCCCGCCCCAGATGTGGGTGGCACCAACCAATACACTTGTAGCCCAGATGGAGAATAAAGTGACAGAAGAAGGAAAGCTCGCTGCTTCCTGCCCACCGTGCCACAAACTGTTCTCTGCAGCACCACCATGCCTCGGAGCCAGCCAATTATGGACTGAAATGATTGTAGACTAAGCCAAAATAAACCTTTCCTTCTTTAACTTTGGGTGTTGTGTATTTTGTCTCAGTAACGAGAAAAGTAACTGGGCCAGGGATGTAGCTCAGTGGCACCACATCTGCCTGGCAAGTGCAAGGTCCTGAGTTTGACCCCTGGTACCAAAAAGAGTGAAAGAGAGAGAGAGGGAGAGAGGGAGATAAGGAGGGAGGGAGAGAGAGAGAGAGGGAGGGAGGGAGGGAGGGAGAGAGGGAGAGGGAGGAAGACAGAGAAGCAAATAAGGCATGAAGTATATTTTTTTACATAATTCACTATACAATACTTTAAATCTGGTTTCATATGTCAGCAAAGTTGGGACATGTTATCTAAAATTAATTGAACGAATATGAATACTTCAATAGAAAAAAGAGAGTTGAAGAGAAACTCTCTGCCTTGTACTAATATATGACTATTTGCCCCAATTATCTGCTTTACTTTAGGTATAAAGTTTAAAATACATTCATTGCACTGGAAAATGTGATTAGAGCCAGAGAGGACTTTTTTTTTGTTTGAGACAGGGTCTTTCTGTGTAATCCAGGCTAACCTCAGACTTGCTATGTTGTCCACATAATCCTAGAACTCGGATTCCTCCTGCCTCAGCCTCCTGGTTGCTAGGATTATAAACATGAGGTACCGTGTCTGGCCAGAGGATATTTTCAAAATTTATCCCATTCTCTTTTTCCAACAATATTCCTGTTACATAATATGGATACTGCAGGAGATCAGCATGAAACTGCACTGAACAGGCTTTAGACATTATTGATTTGATTTGTGAATTTGACTATTGATTAAGATTAGGAGTTATCCCAAGGCCTAAGTCTGAATTGTTAATTGACATTTTGGCTGATGTTCAGAGACAGACTTCCCCATGCCGACAGTAACAAATGAGGTCTCAATGACCTATGAGGTTGTGACTTCTCTACAGTGAGGAAACACTGCAACTGAGGAGTTCTGACAGTGCGACCACTGCCTAAGATCAAACATTAGCTACATAATGCAGGTGGCTCATTAGCTATGACAGGAATGACAGCACAGGTGGCTTGTTAACTGTGACCTGTCCTTCCCAATATATAATGATTCTCTCTGCTCCACGCCTGGCTCATTAAGTGCATTAGTTCTCCTGTTCCCCACATCTCCCTTCATGCCCCTTTGCTATGTTGTATAATCATAAATACTGACTGATCCAGAGCTCGCGGTGTGAGCCAGGGTAGAGTCAAGATCAGTTGGTCTTTGGCCAAGAGAGAGCTAAAGATCACCGCATGACACCCCAAATAATAAACTGTCATTCATACTTTATTTCTTGCTCTTTGTGTATCATTCTTTCCTGTTCTGCTGTGCTCTCATGAGGTGATTGGGCAGTGCCCAGAGACTAGTCAGACTATCAGCCAGACAAAATACTACAGCATTACAGGCCATGATCTTAACTTTACTGTACCACCTCTTAACACTGAGATCTGACTCACCTGCCAGGTACACTTCTCTTAGCCTTTATGACTAGTTTTCCTAATCACGCCTTCCCTTAGGGAAACTTCTCATATAATTTCAATTTCTTTTTTCATTTGACTTGTTACATTTTGTTTTGTTTTGTTTTTTGTTTTTTTGAGACAGGGTCTCGCTTTGTAGTTCAGGCTGGCCCTGAGCTCACTACGTAGCCCAGCTAAACTTCGAACTCAGCAATCCTCCTGTCTCTGCCTCCCGAGCGCTGGGATTATAGGCGTGAGCCACCACGCTCAGCCTTGTTACAAATTCTTACCAACCCTTTAAGAGTTCATGTCCAGTAATAAAAAAAAGGGAAAACGATATGACTTTACAACAACACTGCGAATTCTTCATTTTGCCTGCCTTTGTTACTCAACAGATAGCGCAGATTTTTAGTGCTCTTTACCTTTCCTCCAGTTGTGCTCATGTGGATCTAACAGCGCTCCTGACACTGTCAGCTTTTTCTTAGTCTTGTTCTTTTCCTCTTCAGTGCTGTATTTTCCTATGTTTTTAAGGATTATAATATCATCTGTATTGGAAAATAGAAAGAAGTGAAGAAAATGAGACAAGCTAAATAACAACAATGACCAGAAACATTTTACCTTAAAGCATTTAAAAAGTCAGTAGACCTCAAAAAAACATAATACCGGGCCGGAGATTTAGCTCAGTGGTTCCAGCGCCTGCCTTGCAAGCGCAAGGTCCTGAATTCAATCCCTGGTAACCACATACAATGCTGGGCGTGGTGACTCATGCCCACCAGTAACCAATACCACATACCACAGTGCCAGGCATGGTGGCTCACGCCTGTAATCCCAGCACTTCGGAGGCAGAGGCAGGAGGATTGTTGAGTTCCAGGCTTGCCTGGGCTACATAATGAGCTCAGGTCCAGCCTAAACTGCAAAGCAAGACCCTGTCTCAAAAAAAAAAAAAAAAAAAAAAGAAAGAAAATGGAGAGCTGGGCATGGTGGTGCACGCCTATGGTCCTAACTACTTAAGAGTGAAGGGAGAAGATCATGAGTTAGAGGTTAGCCTTGCACATATGATATACTCAGTATATAAAGTAATAAACAATAAAAGTACAAACATTTATTGAGTGCCTAATATATGCCAAGTACTGTGCCACCATCCTTAAAGACCAGCAGAGATTGTCTTTTCTTTCTGAGGATGGAAGCAAATTCATGAAGGTTATACGACACTGGAGGGCACAAAATTAATACATTAACAGGCTGAGATAAATTCTTTTTTTATTTTTTTCTGGTACCTAGAATTGGACTCAAGACATTGTGCTTGCCAGGCAGGTGTGGTGTTACTGAGCTATGTTCCTGGCCCTGAGGTGAACTGTAGTATTGTTTCATAAGAAGTGCTGAATTGACACGGAATTAGCGAAGTTACCAAAGCTTTAGAAAAGTGCTGAAACCTTTTTTTTTTTTTTTTTTTTTGTGAGCTTGTACCCAACTGGGAAGAGCCTGTGTATGAGAGGTTAGCAAAGACCCTTTGTATGGAACACCAAATCAGCCTAATTAAGATTGATGATTCCATCAACTGGAGAGTGGATAAAGAAGATGTGGTTTTTTTTACAAAATGGAGTATTACTCTGCCATAAAGAATGACAAGATCGATCCATTTAGGTGCAAATGGAGACATCTGGAGGATATACTAATAAGTGAAATCAATAGATCACAGATAGACAATTCCCGGATCTTCTCTTTGGCATGAACACCGGTAGATGCAAATGAGCTCTAGAAAGTAGGACAGCTTTTATAGAATGGAATATTTCTATAGGAAACTTGGTGTGGGAATGTGATGAGGGGAAGGAATAAATATGATACAGAAAGAAAATAAAAGAGCATGTATAAAGGGGGAGGAGGGGGGAGTGGGTAGGGATATGGGTAAAAATGAGAACTTGTGGCATATACTGGTACAAATTTCCCAATGTTATATGTGATTTTGAGATGTATATAAATTGTACCAATAAAGGATTCAATTAAAAAAATGAAAGATTGATGATAACAATAACTAGGTCTGTGTAAAACTAGCTGAAAGGGAAAACTGGTAAAGTGGTTGTTTGCAACTGTGTAGTGGTTAAGGACTCTAGCAAAGAATCTCAGATCAAAGATGTCATCAAAGAGTAGTTCAAATGCAAGAAATTAACAAATGTAAAAATTTTTGGCTCACTTAAGAAGTAACACAGATTGTTGTGGGTATAACTCGGCCTTGAAAATAGTCACCCACATATGTGTTTCATTTAAACCATCTCTGAAATTAGCTTTCCTAAAATAAGGCTAAAATACAGTATTAACAAAAATATACAGGTAGAAAGAGCCTGAGAATCATCCTGAATTTGGAATGAAATATTATGTGGAAGAGAACCAATCTTTCATTTTACAGATGAGAAAACTGAGGCTCCACGCAATTGTTTGACCCTGAAATACATTACTTCATAAAACATTAATACAAATGATCATTGCAATCTGAATATCAGCACCGTAGTTTGGCTATTATGTGCATCAAATAGACTTGCACATTGCCCTAGAAACCTATTCCCCTTGATAATATATTTTTCATGGAGGAAATTCTTTCTAAGTCCAACTGCTGGCATACAAATGAAGTACTGGAACATAACACACACTTGCCACCTGTGACTTTCCTGCGTATGATTCAGCAGCAACTGAATGACGTAGAAAATGAATGTTTCCGGACTGCAGAGAAAAAGCAGACTCCTGTATACTGGAACAGCCGCAAGTCTCTGTGGCACAGGTGGGTGGGACACACAGAACCTGAATGAGGGGAAAGAACTGGGCATTCCAGGAAAGAGAAACAACCCAAGCAAAGCTTTGGAATTAATGTAATATGTTCACGGTGAAGATAATTTTCTTCAAAATGGAAGATCGGTGCTGGACAGTTACGGGTTTAGACAAAAGTAGTATAAATAATGAAAAGCCCTGCCTGTCAGCATCTCAGCATACAGATAGGGAGAACAGTTAAGGCGATGAGTAGTGAACGCAAGGGACAGTAGCAAGGAGGAAGCCCACACAGCCACTAGCATAGGCTAATGCCAATCTACCAAATGACAAGCATGTTTTGAAAGCAGTGTATGAGCCCGGCTGTATGCTAGGTGTAATTGGAAATGAGGACACTGGTCAATGCTTTCAATAAAACACAATTTACATGCTCTTTGCACAGCTATTTGAAAGGAATGCATTATCCTTTCTATTATCTAATAATTTTTGTATCGTTGGCTACCTTTACAAAGGAAGTCCCTCCCTTTTAAAGAAAATTTATTTTAGTGAAAGCTGTCAAGCTGCCAGACTGCACAAAGAGGACACCATGCCCAGGTGCATTTGGTTTGTTTGGTACCAGGAATCAAACTCTGAACCTTGTCATTTGCCAGGCAGGGGCGGGGCCAGCGAATCAAAGCCCTGGCCCCATTTTAATTTTTCTACAAATTATGTACTTCATTTTGTTGTGAAAAGCAGAGTTATATTATATTTTACAGTGGACCAAAAGTACTATATTACATTTACTTATATATTTATTTTTGACACAGTGTCTATCAGTGTAATTCAGGCTATGTAGCCCAGGCTGGCCTTGAACTCGAGGTGATTCTCCTGCCTCAGTCTGCTGAGCACCAGGATCAAAGGCATGAGCCATTATGCCTGGCAATTATTTTATATTTACAAACATTTAAAACACACATTTTCTGTGAACACTGTTTTACTATTTTAAAAATACTTAAAATAAGTTGTACCAATAAAGAATTCAATTAAAAAATACTTAAAATGGTAGAAACCTCAAAAACTGTCCATGGCAATGGAGCTAGTGGTACAGCTCAGAGACAAGAGTATTTATCCAGCAGGCAGAAGTGCCAGGGTTTGCTCCACCGATCTATAAGGCTTTTTTGAAGCAAAGTATTTATAGGTACATTTCCAATACACATAATGATAACACTCATCATGGGAAATTTGTATCTGGACATGATATATCTTGATTCTTTTTTCCCTTTCCTCTCCTCTCCTTTCACCCCCTTTTCCCCTATTCACAAAAGCTTCATTTCCATTTTTCTGACTTTTCTTGTTTTTTCTTTTTCCTTCTCCCCTACCTAGTTCTTCCCATCTGAATATTTTCTTCCCATTTCCAAATATGTATTATACATTTTAGTCCTTGTTCCCCATTCAGTTTCTCATACCAGAGAAACAATGTGGTATCTAAACATGTGTTTCTGATTTATTTCTCTTAATAGAATGGTCTGAAAGTCCATCCATTTAGATAGAAATGTCTCAAGGTCATCATTTTTATGGCAGAGTAATACTTTACTGTAAGAAAAAACACATTTTCTTTATCCATTAGTCAGTTGATGGGCATTTGGGCTGTGTCCAAGATTTAGTCAATGTAAGTTTTTTAAAAAGAATAATAAAAAAGAAAAAATGTAAAAGGTTCTTATCATTTCGTGACAGACACTACACAAACTTCCAGAATCCTTAAAATATTGTGAATTGTACGTATTTACCTAGTGAACTCTTCAAATAGATTATGAGGCATTTGAGAAAAGTTTATTGTTTATTTTTATAGTATTCCTAATACAGAGTGAATACTTTATAAATATTTGGGGCTCCATGATCTAACATACTCAGAGGCAAAAAGTTTCTTGTTTTTAAAGTACAGTATTTTCACCTTTGTCTTCTTTAGACAGAAACAGTGAATAGAGCCGGTGTGATGGCACATACCTGTAACCCAATCACGCTGAGGCAGGAGAATCACAAGGTTGAAAGATGAGCTCACTGTAAAAGCTCTGGGTTCAAACACCAGTACCACAGACAAACAAACGAACAAAAGAAGAGGTGAAAAGAAAAGCACAGTTCCTTCTAAGTTCTTGCTGTTGTTAGTTCCCTTCTTGGTTTTATTTTTGCCGTTTATTTCTAAAAGAGGACTATAATATCTTTTGGGTAGGTTTACTGAGCACGAGAAAGAAAACAAACCTGTACAGTCCTCCTATTTTACTACTTATTACATGGAAGCAACACGGAATAAAAAACTTTTTCTAATGTTTATTTTAGTTATCCACAAAGATATATATATATATATATATATATATATATATGTGTGTGTGTGTGTGTATATACATATGTATATATATAAAGATATGTATCTATCTTAAGATGGATATATATGTTGAAAACTAATAATTTCACTTGGAAAATAAGGAGAAATGTATCAGAAAAGTATGGATGTCTCACTAAGTCACAGAAAGTGGTATCGAACCATGCTTTACACACAAGGCCTGTATTATCTCATTTCATCTTTAATAAGTCTGCAAGGTAAATACATACTCAGATGAGGAAACAAACAGGTCTCAGGAGATTTTGGAACTAGGCCAGTCTGTGACCGTGGTCCCAATATCTCTGAATATAGGCTGTTTTGCTGTTTTTCAGATTATGTCTGTATTTTCTTATGTTAGCAGCTGTTAAAGAATTAATCATTGGCACTGACACAATGACAAGCTGTAAAATCATGGGATTTTTTTCTTTTTCACAAATGTCCTCTACCAGGGCCAGGGATGTAGCTCAGTGATGCCGCACCTGCTTGGCAAATGCAAGGTCCTGAGTTTGATCCCAGCTTTGGGGTTGGAGGTTCCCCTGCAGCTCTAGGTTTATCTGCCTTTAAGGTACCAGTGATGAAGAAGGACCTAGGGTGAGGCATAAAACATAAGGAAACTCTTAAAATTCAGTGATCAAGATAAAAATAATATTTTAACTCCAAACCTTCAAAAATAAAAATCAATGCAAAAGTAAGCACTGATGAACAAAATTGTCAAATTTTAAAGAAAGGATCAGATCCTGAATTACCTTATTTTCTCTCTTTTTTCTTTTTGGTACCAAAAATCAAACTCAGGACCTTGCACTTGGCAGGCACGCACAGTGCCGATGAGCTAAATCCCTGACTCTGTTTCATTTCTAGATCAATAAAATTATGTTTAAGAAAACAGCCAAATATAGTGTTCTTGTTTGAATTTTAGAAATGTTTCATTAAAACAATATCTCCATTGCCAAAAGTTTTAGCCTTTAAAAAATTTTGGTTTGATTTTTTTTGAGACAGGGTCTCACTATGTAGTTTTCAGGATGGCCTAGAACTCACTATTTAGCCGGGCTGGCCGCAAACTCACAGAAATCTTCCTGCCTCAGCCTCCTGAGTGCATATGCCATCACACCCAACTTTAAAATTTTTTAAATTTTGAAACAAGTGCCTCACTTTATCCTACTCCCAAAAGACCATTATTTTTTTTTCTTTTTTCTGTGGTTTTGGCCGTGGAACCCAGGGCCTCATGAATGCCAGGCAACTGTTCTACTACTAAACCATACCTCCTGCCCACAAATACTGTTTTCTAAAAGTCACTTTTAATATCACACAATATCTCAGAATTTGTGATCCAATTAGGGCTGGGAGTCATCCAACAGTATGAAATATAAAGGGGCTGTGTTTTAGAAAAGGAAAGCTTGTGGAAACCAGTCATGAAATACATTACTAAGAACACCTTAAAGGCCAATAAAATCAAGAAAAGACTTACGTACTATTAAGGTGAATCCCTCTCAGAGGTGGGGGAGGGAGGCAATCTCCTCAACCTCAAAAAGGCATCTGTGAAACCCTACACCTAAAATTATAATTCACAGTGAAATACTGAAAATTTTCTCCCTTAAAATCAGAAATAATTCAAAGATGTCTCTCACATCTAACTAACATTTTACTGGTGATTTACTTTAGTACGTGGATTAGAAAACAGACTCTTATGCATGCAAGGTAAGCACTCTATCATTAACCTACATTCCCAGCTATATTGGTCACTTTCAGTACCTGGGACAGAATACCTCACACCAATGGCTGAAATGCTCTGAAATTTTCTGGAGCCTTTAGAGTTTCAGATTTCAAGGCAGTTAGGACTTTTCAACTGGTAAAATCTATGGAAATATTCCCAAATTTAAAAAAAAATTTCACGTCCAAAGCACTTTTGGTTCCAAGCACTTCACATAAGGTGTATTTAACTCGTAGTAACGATGAACTTTCCAAAAATGAAATTAAAAAAGTAATTCCACCAAGATCACCTAGTAAGGGGAAAAATAATAACCTTATTTTTATAACAAGCCTCAAGGTGTGGAATCCTCCTGCCTCTGCCTCCCGAGTGCTGGAATTAAAGGCTTTGGCCACCAAGCCTGGCATTTGTGTTATGTGTTATGTATTGATTGCCGGTGGGCATGAGCCCCATGCCTGGTATTGTGGTATGTGGTTACCGGGGATCAAATCAGGGACCTTGCGCTTGTTAGGCAGGCGCCAGAACTACTGAGCTAAATCTCTGGCCCCTCTTTTTTTTTTCTTTCTTTTTTTTTATTGGTACATTTTATATATATATATATATATATATATATATATATATATATATACATCACAATTACACTCCACATTGAGAATTTGTGGCAGTATATGACATAATTTAATTCTCATTTTTCCCCTTCCCCTCCCCACCCTACCTCCCCCCACTCCTATATACAGAAGCATTGTTTCCTTTTTTTAACATTAATTTTTTCTTTTTTCATTATTTACCCCTAAGCCCCATTACCCTTTGAATTTTACTATTTCACAATATCAATGATGTATTCTAGAACATTTATAACTTCAGTTTCTCATATCAGAGAAAATATACAATATTTGCACATCTGTGGCCTATTTATTTCACTTATTCTTTATGATCACACTCAACATTCAGAATGATCACACTCAACATTCAGAATTTGTAGCAGAATATGACACGAGTTCTCATTCTTACCCATATCCCCACCCACCCTACAACCCCCACCCCCTATATACATGTGCTTTTTTTAAACATTATATTTTTTCTTTCCCCTCATTACTTACCCCTGCTTTCTTCCCTTTGAATATTTACTATTTCACAATATCTATCATACATTCTAGAACTTATTTACATCTTTAGATTTTCATACCAGAGAAAAGATACAATTTACACATCTGTGATCCATTCATTTCACTTACAAGTAAGACAGTATGACTCAAACTTATCATTGTTAAGCCTCTCTCTCTCTCTCTCTCTCTCTCTCTCTTTCCCCCCCCCCCTTTGGCGGTACCAGGGATTGAATTCGGGCTGTTGTGCACTCAAGGTTGGCGCGGTACAACTTGAGCTAAATTCTCAGCCCAATCCTCTCTTTTCTAAAGGGGCTTGGGCTCATTTCCCTTCGTGTTTCTCTTGTTTTGTTTTTTTTTCCAGTACTGGGGATTGCATTACGGGCTCTTGTGCTTCCAAGGTAACCAGTACCACTTGAACTAAATCCCTGGCTCCCCTTTTATTTACTTACTTCTTTTAATAAGTCTGTAGCCCAGGCTGGTCTAGATCTCACAGTCTTTGGGTCTCAGCCTCTGGCTTTCTGTCTTTCAGCAGCTTTTCTGCCTTTAATGGCTTCGCTGCCTTGTTGTGGCCTTTCAGTTTCAAAAGTCGTCCGCCTTCCCTCATCCGTCACACCCTTCCATGCTGTCATCCTTTCTAACGTGGACCATAGCGAGGGGAGAATTTGGTCTGAGTGGTGGGGGAAGGGAGGGCTAAGGGCCTTTGAAACCGATTTCCTCACTGAGGCTCCACTTCTGTGGAGGGTGTGCACAAGCGAGAGGGTGCTCAGGCAACGCTGACCCGGAACAGAGAAACCACCACCACACAAGAGACGGCGGCCCCGAGTTCAAACCCCAGCACCATGACACACACAAGCAGAGCAACCATCCAAGTAGCCTTTCCAGTTTAGTCCCGCCCCCTGCATGCCTGCTCTGTGAAGAGCGCGTGTAGCCCCACGGGAGGGAAAGGACAGCAGCCCAGCGTCATTTCTTAGGAGTGGCAGACACTGAAATACCGCCTATCTGCCCCCCCCCCCACAGCCCCTGGCCGCCATCACTAGTCCCCACGCCAGTCCGGTTAGCTTCCCTCTGAAGAAGGAACCCGGGGTCTACGTACCTAGAGACATATCTATGAGGGACACCTCTCTCTTGCTTTGAAAGCCTGTCTTCCCCTTGCAAAGAGCCCGCAGGTTTGACTGGGTAGCCATCTTGTCAGGAAGCCGGAACGCCCAAGTCTAGAGTTGGTCCACCTTGTGCAGTGCAGGAGCCCTCCCAGCGCAAGGCGGTGTCGGCCGAGTGGAGCAACCAATCAGCGTTCCCTGTGCTGTTGCTACGTCTCAAAGGGTGAACTTCAGTTTCCAACCGCTCAGCATTCCTCCAATCAGAGTCTGGCTGTCAGGCCTGAGGGGGTGGAAAAAAATCGCACGCATTATGTCCCGCCCCTTCCTTTCCCGCCATAGTCAAGTGTGGCCACACACTGCGAGCATGAGGAGGCGCCTGAGGGGGAGCGTGAGGAGGAGTTTGAGTTCGAGCCCAACAAATTTCCTGTCAATTTCTTTTTTTAAAAGGGGTTGGGGGGCTGGAGATTTAGCTCAGTGGTTCCAGTGCCTGACTCGTAAGCGCAAGGTCCTGAGTTCGATCCCAGTAACCACATACAATGCTGAGCGTGGTGACTCATGCCCACCAGCAATCAATACCACATACCACAGTGCCAGGCGTGGTGGCTCACGCCTGTCATCCCAGCACTCGGGAGGCAGAGACAG
>PVIC010047452.1:0-13875 GCA_004025085.1 Thryonomys swinderianus | reverse complement strand
AAAAAAAAAAAAAAAAAAAGACAAAGCCTGAAGTTCAGTATACCCTGGGTTCAAGTCCCTGTACAACAGAAAGAAAGAAAGGGAAGGAAGGGAGAAAGAAAGAAAGAAAGAAAGAAAGAAAGAAAGAAAGAAAGAAAGAAAGAAAGAAAGAAAGAAAGAAAGAAAGAAAGAAAGAAAGAGAGAGAGAGAGAGAGAGAGAGAGAGAGAAAGGGAAAGAGAGAAAGAAAGAAAAAGAAAAGGAAGGAAGGGAGAAAGAAAGAGAGAAAGAAAAGGAAGGAAGGAAGGGAAGAAAAGAGAAAGAGGAGGGGGAGGAGATAAAGAAAGAAGAGGTGTTATGTACATGTACCAATTTTTCATGATGAATGTAAGCATTATACACTGCAAACATGTACTAATAAAATAAAAAATTTCTATAAAAATAAAACTTTAAAGTGCCGGGCATGGTGGCTCATTCCTGTAATCCCAGCACTTGGGATGCAGAGACAGGAGGATTGCTGAGTCCCAGGCTTGCCTGGGCTAAAAGTGAGCTCAGAGCTAGCCTGAACTACAAAGCAAGACCCTGTCTCAAAAAAAAAAAAACCTTTAAAAATATAACCCCCCCTCTTTTAGACAGGTTCTCACTTTGTAGTTCAGAACTCCAGGCAAGCTTTAAACTCATAGCAGTCCTCCTGCCTCTGCCTCCTGAGCGCTGGGATCACAAGTGTGAGCCACCATGCCTGGTATAAAATGTATTTTAGAACTATAGAAGGGGGCCAGAGGTTTAGCTCAGTGGTTCTAGCACCTGCCTCGCAAGCACAAGGTCCTGAGTTCGATCCCGGTAACCACATACAATGCTGGGTATGGTGGCTCACTCCTGTAATCCCAGCACTTGGGAGGCAGAGACAGAAGGATTGCTGAATTCGAGGCTTGCCTGAGCTACAGAGTGAGCTCAGGGCCAGCCTGAACTACAAAGTGAGACCCTGTCTCAAAAAAAAAAAAAAAAAAACTATAGAAGGAAGGACCTGGGATTTAGCTCAGTGGTTCCACTACCTGCCTTGCAAGAACAAGATTATGAGTTCCATCCCAGGTACCACAAAACAATAAAGAGGAAGGGAGGGAAGGAGGAAGAAGGAGAGGGGAAAAAAAAGAAAGCAAAGTATTCTGTGGCCCCTTAGATAAAACTATTTTCTTGGGGTCCCTGCTGTAAGCAATTGAGAAGTTAGAGAGGTGGAGCCCATGGCCGGTTTCCTCGTGCTGGTGCTGCAGCCTCCCAGGGCCTGTTTCCAACCAGGGGCTGAGCCGAGTGCTCAGGACAAAGGATGAAGCACTCTTCTCTTATCCTTCTCCCCCTCTTCCTCTCCTCCCCATCCCCTTCTCCCTCCCTCTCCCCCTACCTCCCTCTCTCCTCCCCTCTCTTCCCCCTCCTTCGTATGTCAACCCCAAATCTGCCGCTTCTCCAGATCCCAAATCTCCTTCTGTCTCCAGCAACCTCTACACAAGTCTCCTTGCCTGCAGTCCTCACACTGTTCTCTACCTCACAGCACTATCTCACCCTATTTCTTCACACCATTTCTGAAATTTTTCTCTGCCCCCCCCCCCCAGTGCGCAGAAGACCAACCTTGCAGACTGGAAGTCACCAGCACTCTGTGCTTTTTCTGTGCCTTTGCACCTGTGGGTACCCCTCTGCCTCCCCAGGCTACCTGAAGAGCTCCTGTTAATCTTGCCAACTCAAGTGCCCCATCCTTGCACCTTCCAGAGCACCTATCTGCACCTTTGCCACAGCTTCTACCTTCCTTTAGATGAGTATTCATGAGACAGGATCTCGCTTTGTAGTTCAGGCTGGCCCTGAGCTCACTACGTAGCCCAGACAAACCTGGAACTCAGCAGTCCTCCTGCCTGCCTCCTAAATGCTGGGATTACAGGCGTGAGCCACCACGCCTGGCATTGTGGTGTGTGGCACTGTTTGCTGGTAAGAGTGAGTCACCACACCCAGTATGTTGTATGTGGTTACCTGGGATGGAACCAGGGACCTTGTGCTTGCTAGGTAGGCACTGAAACCAGTGAGCTAAATCTCCAACCCACATTTTGGGCACTAAGGTGATAGGAGTGGAGTGGGCGGAGATGAGTTCCCTGGTAGAAACCTCTCAGCAATGTCCAACCCAATGCCTGAGGACAGGGCAAGGTCCCGTTAGAGTATTATTAAATGAAAATTGTAAATGTGTGTGTGTGTGTGTGTGTTACAGATTCTACAATCATCAACTTTGACACTATAGCTTTATCTGTACTATTTTTTTCTGAAATATTTTAAAACAAATTCCAGTGATTCTGTCATTTCCTCATACATTCTTCAGTTTGCATGTCTAAAATATAGGAACACTTTCTTACATAATCACTGCCAAATCTAACAAAATGAATAACATACAATGATAAAGTACCTCCAATACTATCGAAATGTCTTTTTGCATTGCTTTGTTGGTTTGAGTCAGGATCCAAACATGGCGATGCAGTGCACTGGGTTGAATGTTGTAAATAGAAGCAGCCCTCCCCCTGCCCCCCCACCATCTTCTTAGGTTGGTGCCACTGATTTGTGGAGTAAACATGGTCCTATAGGAAGTCCCATGCTTGAGATTTGTCCATTTGCTTCTTTGTACTGTCATTTAATTTTTCTGCATTTCTTAGAATAGAAAGTAAATTGTAGTGGTGTCATTTTATTTCATTTCAGGTTTTTTTTTTTTTTTTGAGACAGGGTCTCGCTTTGTAGTTCAGGCTGGCCCTGAGCTCACTCACTATGTAGCCCAGGCAAGCCTCAAACTCAGCAATCCTCCTGTCTCTGCCTCCCGAGTGCTGGGATTACAGGCGTGAGCCACCACGCCTGGCACTGTGGTATGTGGTAATGATTGCTGGTGGGCGTGAGTCACCACGCCCAGCATTGTATGTGGTCACCTGGATCGAACTCAGGACCTTGCACTTGCGAGGCAGGTGACAGAACCACTGAGCTAAATCTCCAGCCCTTTATTTCAGTTTTTTGGTTGGTGGATGGACAGAGTCCTTTGTAGATAGCACTGTGTTCTGTGTTTCTAGCTCAGCCCGCCTGAAGGCACATAAGGTCTCGTTGCCCCATACTTAGTGATGCAGACCAATTGGTGTATCCAGGGGTCATGTTGGCCCCTTCTGTTGTCAGGTTCCTCTCATCAGCCTTTTGCCTTCTGGGCTTCTCTTCTAATTTCTATTTAAATCAATCTCAAAATCTTTCCACAATAAAGCCTTTTATTATTTTTGGGTTTTGTTTCCTTGTTTGTTTTTGGTGGGTTTTTGGTTTGTTTTGTTTTTTGTACCAGGAGTTGAGCCTGGGGCCTCTCTAGCTTGCGAGGCAGGTGCTGCACTGCTGAGCTACGTCCCCAGCCCAGTGTGGTTCTGCTTTTGAGAAAGGATCTTGCTTTGCAGTTCAGTCTGGTCTTGAATTCATTATGTAACCCAAGTTGGCCTCGAACTCACGCCGATCCTCTTGGCATGCTAGGATTGCAGGTGTGTGCCAGCCCACCCACCACACTGCAGCATTTTACACAAGAAATTCAAAGCAGACATTTCTTCTTTCCCCCCCTTGTTTAGTTCATGCTGGTTGCACAGATTAATGGGTTTCATTTTTGGAAGATTCATACTTGCATGTAACACACGTTAATCATTTCTCCACCACCACCCCTCTTGCCCTCTCCACCCCCACAATTTCACATTTTTTCATGATTTTCAATGTGTATAAAGTATTTTGATCATACTCATGCCCCCGTTACCTGGCCTTACGCACTCTCCCTTTTCTTTCCTTCTTCTTGTCTAACATTTGTCTCCCTCCTATTATCTAGTCATCTTCTTTGGATTCCACATAGTAGGGAGAAAATGCAATACTTGTTTTTCTGACCCTGACTTATTTTACTCAACATGATAATCTCTACATCCACTCAAAAATTCTGCAAAAGGCAAAATTTAATTCACGTTATGACTGAATAATAATTGTATATATATGCCACATTTTCTTTATTCATTCGTCTGTCGATGGGCACCTAGGCTAATTCTACACTTGATCTTAGCTAAAAGGCCAAGAAGTGATCCCTAGGCTAATTCTGTATATTTGCTATTGTATTTTGTACTGCAAGAATCTCAGGTATGCAGGTATCTCTGTGGTATGTTCGTTTTAACTCCTTCCAAGGAGTTGTTATAGCTGGATTGAACAGTGGTTCTAGTTCTAGTTTTTTGAGAAATTTCCATATTGATTTCCATAGTGGCTGTATTAATTTACATTCCCACCATCACTGCAAAAGGGCTCCCTTTGCCCTACATCTTCACATTTATTATTTTCTGTATCCTTCATGACAGCCATTCTGACTAGGGTAAGACAGACTCTCAATGTAGTTTTGATTTGCATCTCCTTGATAGTTAAAAATATTGAAGGTAATTTTTTTTTTTTGAGACAGGGTCTCACTTTGTAGTTCAGGCTGGGCCTGAGCTCACTATGTAGCCCAGGCAAGCCTTGAACTCAGCAATCCTCCTGCCTCTGCCTCCCAAGTGCTGGGATGAATGTAATTTTTAAACTCACAGCAGAAAAAAATCTAGTAAGGATACAGTCTTGGGTGCTAGGTTTACTGGAGAAAGGTGGGAATCAGGACAAGAAATAATAAGAGAAAGTTGAAAGAAGTAGCTCCAGGTGTAACTCACTGGTAGAGTGCTTGCCTAGAATGCATGAGGATATACAGGGATTTAGCTCAGTGGCACTGCCACCTGCCTTGCAAGCAAAAGGTCATGAATTCAATCTCTAGAACTGCAAAAAAAAAAAAAAAAAAAAAGTTAAAAAAAATTTCTAGGGCAGGAGGGTTAGCTCAGTGGTTCTGGTGCCTGCCTCACAAGCGCAAGGTCCTGAGTTCGATCCCCAGAAACCACATACAATGCTGGGCGTGGAGACTCACGCCCACCAGCAATCAACACCGCATACCACAATGCTGGGCATGGTGGCTCATGCCTGTAATCCCAGCACTCGGGAGGCAGAGACAAGAGGATTGCTGAGTTCGCGGCGGCTTGCCTGGGCACCATAGTGAGCTTAGGGCCAGCCTGAACTACAAAGCGAGACCCTGTCTCCAAAAAGCAAAAAAAAAAAAAAAAAATTTCTAGAAGGTCAGAGATTTAGCTCAGTGGTTCCAGTACCTGCCTAGCAAGCGCAAGGTCCTGAGTTCGATCCCCAATAACCACATACAACACAAGTGTGGTGACTCACACCCACCAGCAATCAGTACCACACACCACAGTGTCGGGCGTGGTGGCTCACGCCTGTAATCCCAGCACTCAGGAGGCAGAGGCAGGAGGATTGCTGATTTCAAGGCTTGCCTGGACTACATAGTGAGCTCAGGACCAGACTGAACTACAAAGTGAGACCCTGTCTCAAAACAAACAAACAAACAAAAAATCCTAGATTTTTTGATCCTGGGCTGGATCCCCAGAACCAGGGACCTCTTCTTGACCAGGTGCCTGAGTTTAAACTGCTCTGAGGTTTCCTCACAGGGATGCTCCTCTGCAACCTGGGTGGTGAGATGAACATAGCTCACTCAGTCTTCACAGGCAGATAGACCTGAGTTTAACTACAGTTTAGCTTCTTAATTGGTGTGTGGGTGACTTTAAGCAACATACTTAACTGGATATCTTAATCTGTAAAATGAAGGTGCTAATCCTCAAATTTTTGATAGTGGATGTGGCAAATGCCTGGTAAACTCTGATGGTGGGTGGAAGTGTTTGAGAAAGGGGAATCCTGCCCGTGGAGCCCGCTGCCCACCTCTGCTCTGACTCACCCTAGCCTGATGCCAAGACCAAGCTAGAAGGGCTGGCATAGAATACTATGTACTCATTCCTCAGCCAGCAAGACCCAAGCCCAGTGCCCTGCACCTAGATCTCCAGCTAGGTGCATCCAAGCCCCAGCCCTCCTCATCCCAGCCTAGCCTTTCAATGCTTTGAACTTGAACCCCTGGTGGCTCCCCCAATCTGGGGTCTTGGCTACCCCAGGCTTCCTGCAATTGCCAGCTCAATAAACAGGCATTTGGCTCACTGACCAAGAGCCAGCAACTGGGAGATCCAGGCTTGACAGGACCTTGGCAGCTGCCTCCTGGGGAGGCCCTGGCTGACTGAGCCTGTTGTAGGTGGTGGAATCTGATTTCTAGATGGTTCCTTCCTCACTGGGAACTCAGCAAGTGTATGTTAAGAGCACTGAGCTCCCTCTACCCTGAATGTAAGAAAAGCAGTTTTTTCAAGGAGGCCGACTCTGCCTGTGGGTCGTGTGGGATGTCTTTGGCCATCCCCCGGAATCCGAGGCTCGGGTCTGTTGAGCTCTGGTCGAGTAGCAGGGGCAGGGCAGAAAGTCAGGTGTTTCTCACTCTTCTTCCAGCCTGTTTGTCTCCCCACCATGACTCACTCCCGTTAACGAATTATTTGCTGAGGCACCTGAGCACAAGCTCTCAGAGTGGTTCAACCCTAGACTCCCAGCCATTTGCTTTTTCAGCCCCTAAAAGTTTGGCATAGCGCCCCCTGCTGGCGGTTTGTGCTGACTCCTCTGGCAAGCGTTAGCCCCAGGAGCCTGCTCTGCGGGACACCCTTGGCTCCACCCAGCCCAGCCCACACACCTTCATTGTGGTTTCCAAGTTTTCTTTTCCACCTCACCTATGCTGCTTCCTTTCTTGTTTTGTTGACTTTAGTGCTGTCTCTGTTTGCTCTGACTAAGCCTCCGGTCTCAGGATGGAGCCTCTGAATTCAGAGAGTGTGAGACTGAGGACTCGGATGGGGTGGAAACGAGGATCAGAGAGACAAGGATCTGAGCGAGTTGGGGCCTCAGTTGGGGGGGGCTTTCACCCTCTTTTTCTCCTCCTCCCTACTGTCCACACCCATGGGGGCCTGGGGCCAGGGATGGGTGGAGAGACTTTCCCAGCTTTGCTACAGGCAGGTCTCGGCCTGTCGCATTGTTAATTTGTTTTGAAGCTCAGCCTCAGAACCCTAAGTGCTTCACAGCTGGGGGATGGGGGCAGCCGAGGTGCTTGTAGGGCTCAGTACACGTTCTCTGGAGATGTTACCTACTTGCAGTTTCTAGCTCCTCAACCAGGGGACGCATCTCCCTCGTGAGGCCCCCAGGACCAAGCTTTTCTTTCTTTATAATTCCACAACCTGATTCCCAGCAGCCTGTAAAGTTGGCCCTGTGGAGTTATCGCCCCTTCTACCTTTTCCAGCGGGAGAGTTAAAAGAACATCTCCACCATCACTAAGTGACAACAGGGTGTAGTCCAGGTTTCTGGGCTCCTGGCCCAGATTCTTCGCTCTTCTTCCAGCACAGGAAAGATTGCAGAGCGTGATGGGAAGGCAGCACGTGGTCCTGGGCACTGAGGTGGGGGCCGTGGCGCTGTGTGTGCCAGGGTACGCAGGTCCACACTGGCCAGGGCCACGAGAAACCTGAGGCTGACGTGCTCTCCTCATGTTTCTTCAGCGTAAACAACATACAGAGCCTTATGCCTTATGTCCTCCCTGCTGTAGAGAGAGTGAGATAAAGCCCCAAATCTATGCCCACCTGCCGCCCTCCCAGCTCCTGGCCTGCCCAGATGGCCGTGGAGTGTGCATACCCTTTTGGGGTTAGGGTAGGAGAGAGAGCCACCCTTGCCTGCACCTGCGAGCCTGAGGGATAAGGAGGTCACCACCATCACCAGAGTCAGGGTGCCCGGCTCTTCCAGCTGGGCCAGCCAAGCCCATCCTGGGGAAGACAGACAGACTGTCGCCAGAGTTCCCTCCCGGATCCTACCACTTAGGCCTCTTCGGAGGACTTGCTAGGCTCCTTCTTTCAGGGAGCATCCTGCTTCAGTGTGTCAGGAAGTGCTTCCTTTCACTGAGGCCCCTCTGCTCAGGCCACAGGCAGCCCTCCCATGGGGGCCCCACCTTTGCACAGCCCCCAAGGGCTCTGAGCATGGGAGTTCCTGTGGGTTTACAGACACAGGCTCATGCCTCAGATCCACACATGGAGCGCAGCATATCTGCCTAAACAGATGCGCACAGAGATGCCGTATGTTGTGTACCCTACACTTTCCTGAACAAAGGCCATGTGTGGGTAAGAGGTGAGTCATTTGCCAATCTGTGGGACCTGCTGAGGCAGCAGGATGAAAAGTCCAGGTGGGTGAGGTGGTGCTCACCTATGCTCCCAGCGCTGTGGAGGCTGAGGCTGGAGGAACCCCTTTGAGTGTAAGGTCAGTCTGGGGTACACAGTGAGTTCAAGGCCAGCCTGGACTACATAGCAAGATCCTATCTCACAAAACAAAACACAACAGACAAAAAATCAGAAAGTGATCAAGGATATAGCTCAGTGCAAAGGCCCTGGGTTCAGTTCTCATCACTGGGAGAAAAAAATAACAAACTACAGGTGTATCTCAATAGTAGAACACCTGTCTCAGGGGAAAAAAAAAGTAATACTAACTATATACTAGAGTTTTTGTTTGTAAGTTTTTGAGATAAGCCAACTTCCAGTTGCAATTCACAAGACTGATAAAAATCAGACCATGAACAAATGCTTGATTGCTATTCAATTCAATCATCATTCACATTATTGATTGAGTTCCATTCCAACATAATATGGATTGACATTTTCAGTTACATTAAATAGTAAGACAAAACTGGAAGAATATTTTCTCAGTGTTTTGTGGTCTTCATACTATAATGGCCACTGACACTTAACACATTTTAAGTCTAATCTGTATACATTATTAACATATTTCTCCATCACTTTTTTTTTTTTTGAGACAGGGTCTCACTTTGTAGTTCAGGCTGGCCCTCAGCTCACTATGCAGCCCAGGCAAGCCTCGAACTCAGCAATCCTCCTGTCTCTGCCTCCCGAGTACTGGGATTACAGGCGTGAGCCACCACGCTCAGCTCTATCACTGTTTTAAATCTAGACCAAGAATTTTTTTTAATTGTAGTATTGGGGATTGAGGCCAGATCATTCTCACAGAGCTGCAACCTCAGCCCTTTTTAAAATTGTTTTTTTTGTTTTGTTTTGACAGGATCCTGCTAAATTGCCCATTCTGGGCCTAAACTTGCCATCCTCCTGCTTCAGCCCTTAGGTGCTATGCCACCATCCTTGGCTCGACAAAACTTTGATAAACTTTTTTGTAAAAACAGCAAATATAGATAGATGGAGGGAATTTGAGGGAAAAATATGGTAAACATTTCAAACTTTGCGGATCATATAGTCTCTGTCATACTTACTCAACCACCAGCGCAGCATGAAGCAGCTGTGGACCATATATAAATAAATAAACATATCCATGGTCTGCTAAAATGTGTTGTTTGGGGGTTTGGGGGTTTTTTTGCTTTGTTTTTGTTTTTTGGTTTTTTGAGACAGGTTGTCATTATGTAGTTCAGGCTAGCCTTGTACTCATTAGATAGGCCAGGCTGACCTGGAACTCCCTGAAATCCTCCTGCCTCAGCCTCTCAAATGCAGGGATTACAGGTGTGCATCACCAGGCCCTGTTTGATAAAACTTTATTACAAACTGGGTGCAGTGCCACATTTCTGTAATCCTAACTACTTGGTAAAATGAGGCATAAAATCACAGGTTCAAGCCCAGCCTAAGCAACTGAATGAAAACCTATCTCAAAATAGGGCTGGGAATAGAGCTCCATCCTCATCACAAAAAAAAAAAAAATCTTAGTTTGCAGGTAGATTTGGACAGCTGGTTGTAGTTTGTCCACTCCTGGTCCATGCAATCAACAAAATAATCAGTTAAGGCCTGTTGTGCAGGGTCAGTTTCCAACCACCCAAGTGATGTCATTGCACAAGAAGTTGGGAAGAGATCAGCGGCAGCCTTGGCATTATGTAGTCCATTTTAAAGATATGATAGAGATCAATACTTTGAAGTGCACAGGTAATAGTAAAATGTAGTAATAATTACATAGTGATTATATATTACCCTTGTTTTTAAAATAATTTACTTAATTATACACATATATAGTTTAATTTTTTAATAATGATTGGCTCTGTGTAACAAGCAGTCTGCAGAGCCCCTGTAGACCGTGCCCTTGGCTCCGTGAGCCTGCACTGATTCCAACACATCCTGCGCATGCTCCGTTCCCCGCAGCTCTCCCTGGCCAATGCCAAGCTCAGCGTCCATGTTTCCTGCATCCTTCCTCCTCTGGACTGGATGTGATGTCTGCAGTGGGCTCCCATACAGACTTCTGCCTTTCACAGCTACTGGACCCTAGGCTATTTCCATTATTTTCTGGCCTGCTTTTCCTTGGAGATGGGGGATTGAGCAGAGGGACCGACGGTCCACAGAATCCCCAGGGTTTGGAAGATGCCTGGCAGATAGAGGACATTCCATGTGAACATGTAGCATAAAGTGTGAAGGGCTACAGCAGGGGACCATGGGATAGGATAGGTGAGTGGAGACCCTGATAAAGGGCCTTAATGAGCCAGTGGCTAAGACTGGGAAGGCAGGGACAAGATGGTCCCCAGCCTCTCATTCTTGAGGAGCCCCCCCCGCCGTGGGCGGCTGCAGTCAGGCTTCTGACAACATGGAGTACCACTCTGCCTCCAACAGGTCCAAGCGTCCCCTTCCTCACTCAGCCCAAATTTCAACTGTGTTCATGAGAAGGAATCGCAATAAGCAACTCTCCATCTACGGTGACCAGATCAGGTAATACTTTGTCTTTGGACTCCTTTTGGTAAGCAGGAACTCAGGAATAATTGTTCACAGAGAAACAAACGAGGTCCAGAGCTAGTCTGAGCCAAGCCCGGGTGTTCCTGGGTTTCCTCCTCAGCTGTGAATTCCCCAAATCCTCGTTGAGGGCCCTTGACATCCCAGCATCTTCACTGGCTCCTGAAGAGAGAGCTCTCTCCCGGGCAGCGGGGCTGCATGCTGTCGGGGCTTTTCCCTTCCTTCCTCAGCAGCCAGCCGGATAAGGAGGCCCCTCACACTCCCCTGTCCACCACCACCCGCCCCTCCTGTCAGCTTGCACAGAGCCCTCCTGACTCTTGACAGTGCCTTTCATTCCCAGGAAGGGGCCTTCGCTTTCAGCCCAGTAGTAACCTCTCTGCGGGGCTCTTCTACCCTCTGGCTGCTCCCCAGCCCAATGACAAGCTGTGACCCAGCGGAGCCCAGCGTCATCTCAGCAGTTCCTGGAGGCGGTGACCAAGTGCTATAGCCAGGTGCCCCTCTGGAGCTGCCTCTCCCATCCTTGAACTTTAACTGGGCTCCACCCTGGCCGACCCCTCCTCACAACACACACACATACCCCATCTGGGGCCCAGCCTCCCCTGTCCACCTGTCCAGACCTGCCTCTGTCCTTCTGCCTGATACACCCAACCTAGCCAGTCCCCAGGGGCAGAATGTCTAGCTGATTCTAAGAAGAGCTGGGAGAGGGGTCTGGAGAGGGCAACTTCATCTCCACAGCTGATGCCCTTTCCCCAGCTCAGGACCGACCCCAAGGTCCTGAGAACGGGCTGAGCCTCATGGTGGGTTAGTGGCTGGGACAGGACTGCAGAGGCCCATGTTCCTGCACAGGAAGCCTCCTTCTTTCCCATGGCCTCCGGCCAGGAGAGGCTGAGAGTTTTCCAGAGGAACTGAGTGCCCGAGAAGCCACAGGGTGGTGGGCCCAGTTCTGAGAGAGCAGGCCCTTGATGAAGAGTTTTGGGAGGTGGATCCAGCTCAGCTTGAAGGGAAGGAAATCAGACCAGCTCACTCAGTAACCCGGGTTTCTTACCAGTACCATACTAAATGCGGAGTGGCAGCCCTCCCAAGGGCTGGCCACAGGGGCACATGAACCCAGGGCCTTCACACGCAGCAACATCTCCACCCCTTTTTATGTCTATGTCAGTAAGTTTGTATGTAAGTTTGACTCCGGAGGGACTCAAACTTACCACCCTCCTTCCTCAGTCTCCTGAAATATTTATTTGATTGGTTTTTGTTTTTTGTTTTTTTTTGAGACAGGGTCTCACTTTGTAGTTCAGGCTGGCCCTGAGCTCACTATGTAGCTCAGGCAAGCCTCGAACTCAGCAATCCTCCTGTCTCTGCCTCCCGAGTGCTGGGATTACAGGCGTGAGCCACCACGCCCAGTTGATTGGATTTTTAAAATAAGATCTTTCTATGTAGTTCAGGCTGAACTTGAATTCACTATGTAGCCCAGGCAGGCCTTGAACTCATGGTGACTCTACTGCCTCAGCCTCTGTAGTGCTACAATGACAAGTATGCCTACCCAGCACTTCTAAAGGTCTTCAGAAATACTATTTTTTTCATCCCGGTGCTTGGGATCAAATCCAGGGTCTCAAGCCTGATAATCACTCTATACTGAGCTACACCCACAGCGCCAAGAAATAGTAACCCCAGTGTACTTTATTTATTCATTCATCATTCAACATGAGTAGAAGCCCTCCCAAGTACTGAGTACTAGATGTACACGGGACGGAAAAATCCCATCTGCATCCTGGAGGGTTTATGGGACCTAAAGGAAGCTATTGAGTAAACAAGGGCTTCCCGTGATAGAGGTAGAAAGAATAAGCACTGGGCCTACCAGTGGCCCATGCCTGTAACCCCAGCACTCTGGAGGCAGAGGCAGAAAGATTGCTACAAACTGAAGGAGATTTTGAACTGCACAATGACACCCTGTCTCAAGAAAAAAGAAGGGCCAGGACCAGGGAAGTTGCTCAGTAGCACCTGAGTTGAACCCCTGGTACAAAAAATAAGCACACAGCCTGTGGGAGTTGAGAGGAGCGACCCCGATGGTGGTGAGGAAAGGCCATCCACTTTAATGGCAGGGCTAGGAAGGGGTCGCCAGGTAGAGGGGCAGGAGACCATCGGGGTGTGGTGGCGCATGCCTGTGATCTACCCTTAGGAGCCGAGGCTGGTTTGAGGCCACCCCGGGCCACATAGTGCACTCAAAGCCAGCTGAACAGAGCGAGACCCTATCTCAAAAAGAAGTGGGAGGTAAAAAGGATGGTCTCCCCATTCCCCCTTCCCCAACACAGAAGAAACAGCTCTTGCTAAGACAAGAGGGAGGCGGCTGGAACACACCAGCTGTGATAGTCTCGATGGCTGGGGCGGGGTGGGGCACGGTAACCGGGAAGAGGCCAGCGGGGACTGTGCTGGGCGCCCCTGAAGGTGTGAGTGGGACCGTGCCCGGGAGTTCGGGCCCCTGCGTCCTGCCGGGCTGGTGTCCAGCTCAGCCGCAGGGTACTCGCCTAGCGTGCAGAAGGCCCTAGGTTTCATCCCCAGCGCCACCACAAGGAAACGAAACAGACTTCGGAACATGGTTGTGGCCCAGAGGATTTGAGGTGAGCGGGGCGGGCAGAGCAGAGGAACTGGTTAGGAGGCAACTGTAGTAACAAAGGTGAGAAATGGCGGTGACTGGAACAAAGGGAGCCGCATCCGAGGTGGAAAAAGAGGTTGGGCTGGAGCGCAGTGAGTGACTACCGTGGGAATGTGGGAGCGAGAAGCCAGGGAACCTCCGGGCTGCGGGCTGGGTGGTGGCCCTCTCGACATGGGAGCAAGGAGGAGCAGGCTCAGTGCGTAATTGGTCTCATTTTCATATTTATAGTATGATGCTCTCAGATTCATAATGCTGCTTAAATGCGTCTTTATGTATGTCTGGAGTTTTTTTGGTTTTATGGATCAAGGCAGTTCCCATGGCAGGGTGGTGGTGGGTACCTATAATCCCAGCACTTTGGTAGGCTGAGACAGGAGAGTCGCACTAAATTCAAGCATAGTGAGTCCAAGGCCTCCTTGAACTAAGCAACATTCTGTCTCAAAACAAAATAAAAAAGATAGCTCTTTGCTACACGTGCTGGTGCCTACCTGAAATCTTGGCACTTTGGAGGCTGAGGCAGGAAAATGGCCACAAGA
>PVIC010047451.1:0-13911 GCA_004025085.1 Thryonomys swinderianus | reverse complement strand
TTCAAAGGGGAAGAGGAAATGGGTGGGGGCAGGAGAAAACAAAGGAGAGAAAATGTTTGATGGTAAAAAGGAAAAACTGGAAACAAAGTTTATGTATATAGGGGATGGGGGGTAGAAGGAATGGAACTGGAATGGGAAAAATAAGAATCAAGATACATTGTGTTGGGCCGGAGATGTAGCTCAGTGATTCTGGCACCTGTGTACCAAGTGCAAGGTCCCTGGTTCAATCCCAGATAACCACATACAACAATGTTGGGTGTGGTAATTCACCCCCACCAGCTATCAGTACTACATACCACAAATGCCATGCTTGGTGGCTCCCACCTATAATCCTAGCACTCAGGAAGCAGAGACAGGAGGATTGCTGAGTTCCAGGCTTGCCTGGGCTACATAGTGAGCTCAGGGCCAGCCTGAACTACAAAGTGAGACCCTGTCTTTAAAAAAAAAAAAAGATGTATTGTGTAGAGATATTAAAATCTCAAGGATGAATGTGATTATAATGTATTCTTAAATGTGCCAATAAACTCAATAAAGGAGAAAAATTAAAAAAAAAAACAGAGTCTAGGTGTTAGTTGCTTTCAGAGCCAGGAAGAGGGCTGACTGAGGCACAGTCAGCCTCAAGCCTGCTCTGGCACATCTCTCTGACCCTGCTTCTCCTGAGGTACTCAGAGCCTCTTGAGGTGCATATGGCCATCCTAGTGTGGACTCAGAATAGCATAGCCAATGTGATACACCGTGTATATAGGAAGCCTCACTTCTGGGGTTTGAGCCGCAGCTATCACAGACTTACAAGTTGAGTGACTGAGAAAAATTCATTCAAGTGCTATGTATCTCAATGCCCTCTCATAAAGTGGGCATATTAATAGTGTTTGCATCATGAAGCTTAAAAACTGAGTAAATATTTGTAAACCTTTATTTATTAATCATTCTCATTTAACTTACTTCCTTGCTTACTTATTACAGTACTGGGAATTGAACCCATACTTCATTGCACTGAACTACAGCTATAGTCTTTTTTTCTTCCTCTCCCTCTCCCTCTCCCTCTCCATCTCCATCTCCATCTCCTATCTTCTATCTTCTATCTTCTATCTTCTATCTTCTATCTTCTATCTTCTATCTATCTTCTATCTTCTATCTTCTATCTTCTATCTATCTTCTATCTTCTTCTTCTTCTTCTTCTTCTTCTTCTTCTTCTTCTTCTTCTTCTTCTTCTTCTTCTTCTTCTTCTTCTTCTTCTTCTTCTTCTTCTTCTTCTTCTTCTTCTTCTTCTTCTTCTTCTTCTTCTTCTTTCTTCTTTCTTCTTCTGCGTCTGGTTCTTTCTAAGCTGCTAACTTTCCCAGGCTACCATGGGACTTGTGATGCACCTGCCACAGCATCCCAGAATGCTGGGGTAACAGCCATGCACCATCACACCTGGGTTGTAAAGCTCTTTGTATTTTTTTAAAAAGTCCTTATCACAGATGTGTAAATATTGTATCTGTTCTCTGGTATGAGAATCTGAAAATGTTAATGAGTTCTAGAATGTATGATGGATATTATGAAATAGAAAATATTCAAAGGGAAATGTGGTGGAGGAGTGAGTAATGAGGTGTAAAGAAAAAACGTGATGCTAATAAAAAAGGGAAGCAAAGCTCATATATTTAGGGGGTACATAGGGTAATGGGGAAAATAAGAATTAAATTGCATCATATAGTGGTACAAATACCCAATATTGAGTGTGATCATGATGTGTATATACAATGTACCAATAAAAATAATTTTTTAAAAAAGTCCTTAGACCAAGAATTGTTTTGCTATTTCCCCTGCTCTGATTCTACATACTTATCATCACAAGAAATTCTATATAACAACTCCACCTACCTTCCACAGCACAACTCCACATTCACATGTGGCTACAGTAACCAATACACACATACACAGAAACACACACACACACACACACACACACATACACACTATTTATTTTTCCTCAGCTTTTTGGTCCATTCAAAATATGTTCCTCTTCTACACAACATCAAGCTCCCAGTCCCCAATCAAAACCTCAGGCCCGTTTCCAGTTTCTAAGAATGACTATCCAAGATGCCTATATTCTCCCATGATCTATCAGTCAACCAGAGCTTAATGATCACATAGGAAACCAACCCCAGGACATTAACTCTACATGACACAGGAGTTAAAGACAACAGTCTGTATTCCCTGCCTCACTGAGGTGTAATCTGCACAAGATATCATGGATCTTAACACCAAAATACAAACTGTCTTTCATTCCAACAGATCCACTAAGCAAGTCAGTAAGATAAGAACCCTCACAATGTGGGCTGCCCGAGATATGCACAGTGTCCATTAATATTGATCACAACTTTCCATTTCTTCTCACAATAAAGCATTGCCTTGTACTTTCAAAGTTGATGCTAAAGAAAATATTCTTATATCTCAACCTAGTTTTTTTTGTTTACTTTTGTTTGCTTTAATCCAAATCAGTTGCCTTTGCTTTGTTCTCTGAGGCTTGATTATATTTCCTAGTATTTCCATGAAAAACTGATGTATTTCTGGCTCAAAATAGCCTTGAGATTGGCCACCACTCAACTCAAGCTGATTTCATTTCAACAACTTCATCAATCACGGTAGGTTTTTGTATCTTGCAGCTTATGAGATACTCTGGCCTCATAATATTCTTTCATGCTTGGTAAATCCTCATTTCATCACTGCAATTTTACAAAGTGCTATTCAGCCTTAAGAACACAATGAATCTATGCATCATTCATTCCCTGCCGGCTTCTATAAAAAGCATTAAAATAATTAGTAGAAGAGTGCATGAGGTCAAAGAAGGTAAAGACTAAACAGTCCCAAAAATGTTCTAGGTTCTTAAAATGTTTAAACTGTGCCACAGATTGAACTTGGGGCTTACAAGCAGAAAGTCAAGAGGGAAACTTATTCATGTGTTGCATATATGAGCTGACTTGTGAACTCTATTCCATAAGATTGTCTCTGGATATCTCCAGGTTTTCATATCACTGAAGTCTGAGAAACATGATGGGAAGTTGACAAGTATTAGTGTGACAGAATCCATCTCCTTTTCTTACCTCAAAAGCTCCAGAACTCCAGAACACATGTACCTTTCTTACTTTATGTAGCAAGGCTGTGTCCACAGCATTTGGACCACAGGCAACAAGCTGGGTTTCAGAATAAAAGCCTGGTCAATGCGAAGGCCTTGATTAACCTCAGGGTACTACATTTCTTCTGTCAGTTTTAATCTGTACCAGGCAATATGCGATTAATTTGCATTGATCTTCACATTCTGCTTGTCCCTAGTGTTTTCTAGGGAGTAGAATCTAATTTCTGTGAATACAAGCTGGTTGGCCTTCAGCTGGCTTAGATTCTGTATATAGGCATCACAGTGACATTATCAAAAATTCCAAATGAGTGGTTATTTATGGGAACTCATTAGACACCAGGGGGATTCATTATCCAAATGAAAAAAAAAATGATGGCAACTGTGCCAGATACAGTTTACCCCTTATGTTTCTAAGTCTTTTTATTAATCAAAGGTGTAGTATCCTGTGACGTACATAAGAAGTTTGAGCATACAGAAATAAACTTTAGACTTGAAATTGAGCCAAACTTCCATTAATTATCTTGCAAATTTAATAATCTGTACAGTCATTTCTTTGCAGTGGTAATGAGGTATACATGAAAGGCAATGCATAAAATGATTCTGATTTGCATCATAACTAAAATGAATATTTTTGGGATAAATTGAAAACTGGCAAAAAATCTTCATGTTTACATGCCTTTAAATGCCCTTCAATCTAGAGTACTTGTGCCTTAATATTTTCTGAAAAGACTCTGATAACAAGTCTTGTAGAAGATAGAGACCACAGTCTTTCCAAAGGATTATTTTCTATATAAGTTAAGAGAAGCTGTTCCAGTTCAAAAGAAAATTTGTTGTTGTTGTTGTTTTTTGAGACTGGGTCTCGCTTTGTAGTTCAGGCTGGCCCTGAGTTCACTATGTAGCCCAGGCAAGCCTTGAACACAGAAATCCTCCTGCCTCTGCCTCCTAAGTGCTGAATTACAGGTGTGAGCCACCATGCCCAGCACTTCAAAAGAAAATTTTATCTGGACAGATTTTATTTTGAAACCTATGTGTATTGAATTCTATATGGGCCACATGTGTTTATATTAGCTCTTGCAGATGTCAATTGCCTGAAAATTACTTTCTACACTTAGGATATTTACAATAATACATAAAATGTCAAATTGACAATATCTATTGTGTGTGATAGATGATGCAGATATGAAGAAGATAGAGGATTTGTAGGTAATGTATCAGTACTGTTTACCAAGTATTTAGTTCTCTAAAATGGAGGTAAGACTGCTGCTCCCTGCAATACCTAGCAACATAGAAAGATCCTATCTCAAATAAAAATAAGGGGCTGGATGTAGTTCAGTGTGAAGGCCCTGAGTTCAATACCCAATAGCGCTCTCTCTCTCTCACTCTCTCACTCTCTCTCTCTCTCTCTCTCTCTCTCTCTCTCTCTCTCTCTCTCTCTCTCATACACACACACACACACACACACACACACATCTGTAAGCAACTTTGGTACATATTTATCTCTGCCAGAACTTTTATAAGCTAACTCATGTGTTTTGCCACGTTCTCTGCCATGACAAATAGGAAGTCCTGGCTGAATGGCTGTGTTATGATGTGGCGAGATCAGGACAAGCTAAAATCACACATTCATCTTTGGCTTCTGTTACCTACCCATTGTAGGGATGTCTGATGACTCTGCTCAGTACAGTTACTCAGAATATTTTTTTCACTCTCATTAAAGAAGCAGGGATGTTATTCACTGGCTTTTAGGATGTCTGAGTGGAAATTATACCAATTACTTCTACTCATATTTCTTGGCCAAATATAAGTCATATGACCACACTTAATTTGAGAAGTCTCAGAAGGACAATCTCCCCATGGGTCCAGAGAAAAGGATTAAAAATAGATCAGAGAAATGGTGTAATGATGACAATAGTGATATGTGCCTATTTCTGGTCTAGGAGAGAATGCCAGTTGAGAAAGATCAGTTAACAAAAGGACAAAAGTGAACTCCAGTAGCCTAAAATTCACATTTTAAAACCTTAAAATTGCATGACTGTCATAAAACTCAACCACTAATACTACTAGCTAGCAATTGAATGTGGTGCCAAGTATTAATAATAGTATGGAGAATAACTATTAACAAATACTAATAGCTAATAATAATAGCTAACCTGTAACAATGATAGCTAACAAGGAGGGAGAGCAGACTAGTATTTAAATTATGAAACCTCAGCTGGTAGCACTGTGACCTTGGGCAAGTGACCTACCCTCTCTGTTGTCAGCTGCCTCCTGCATAACATGGTGTTAATGACAGTGCCACACTTGTGGGATTGTCATGGAAATTAAATTTGTCCAGTAGAAAGGACCTCGCCCCACTGGAGACCCTCAAAAATACCTCTTGAAACCTTCGTGGGCATCTGGCACGTGCCAAGCATTCTCATGTCAAATACTGCCACTGGGTGACGGCAATGCCCCTGCTCACCTAGGGCTGTGTCACAAGATGTCCTCCACTGTCCTTGCCGCTGTCCACCTTCATCTGCTCTCAGCCTAAGGAGCACCTTGTATTGTGATCTTATCCAAAACGCTCTCAGCCATTCTCTGCCTAGGTCTGGGTTCCAACACCTGGATTTCCCCTGGAATTGTTTCCAGGTGATGAATGCACAAGTATGAGAAGACTCTGCCCCCAATTGTGAGTTGAGTCCTTTATGATTCCCCTCAGTGCATATGTAGGCGTTCTAATATGGATAAACGTAGAAGCTCTCCATCTAGACTTGTAATTACAATAAAAATAAGATAAAACTATCACAGAATTCAGAAATAAGAACTCCGTAACAAAATAAAAACACTCTGAGGTTGTTTTTACATGTGGAAGTCCGGTCTCCCTAAGAAGAGTCTCACCTGTAATTGTTCCTGGCAGCTCACTAGCTCCAAATAAGAAACTGAAGAAAGTACATTTATTGTTATTTAGAAAAAATCTCAGCTGTGAAACCAGAACCGAGTTATATCAAGTGAGGGGCAAAGAGGTTCCAGCACTGTCCACTCAGCAATTACTCTTTAAACTTCGCGGGAAGTTGACAAAGCCACGTGACTCCTCACTGCCCCACAGCCTGCTGCTAAAAAGGGAAACAGACCCGCTACAAGGGGTAATGTTCAGAAAGCAGGTCCGTGGTAATGAGGACAGGAGATTATGAACCATGTGGCACTTCAAACTTAAAGAGACGACCACATCTGCACAAAACTTTACTATTCTACGATAATTAATTTAAAATGGTCCTTTGTCAGGGTACTTCAAAATAGTGAAATTCTACACTTCCATCACCCCTCTGGAACAAACTGAGAAGAAAATGGTGTGCATTATTCGTTATCCTCTATAACCTCTGAAAACTTCAGCACGTCTCCTTTGAACTCATCCAAGACTATCAGATACGTTCTTATCAGAAATGAATTCTTCTATCCATCATCCCAGACAAACGATTTCACCCACAATTCCCAGAGTTCACCATATGAAAGGATTTGCTATGAAAAAGTTATTTTAGAAATGGGGAAGAACACTGCTGTCACACAAGTGAGATTCGAGATGGAGGACACTGAGACCAGAAAAGAGGAAGAAATTCAGATCCTGTTTATGCAGTGGTTAAGTGGATCACGGCCAAGCCAGCCTCTGTCAATGCCAAGGGGTTGGTGCCCCATCAAACTTCAGGGTAAAATAAGCATCTAAGAGTCTGGAAGAACACAGAACAGTTCTAGACTTACACCGAGACTCAACAGCACGACAGGGTTCCTTCAATGGACATGACTTTGCTATTTCATCATCAATATCCTCTGTTATTCATCCTCACACATCTAAGATGATGAAATGACATTAGGAAAATACAGATGTCAAGTATGGTGACACCTGCTTATAATTCTACAACACCGGGAGCCTGAGGTAGGCAGATCTAAATGTTGAGTCTAGTGTGGTCAGCTTAGCAACTTACCAAGACTGTATTTCAAATTTTTGAAAGGTCTGAAAATAATGATCAGTGTAAAGGTTCTGAGTTCAAACCCTAGTACTATGGAAAAAAGTAAATATTAATTAACTGTAATATGGCTACAATATACATATTATATATCCATAGGTTTGAACTGAGCTCTTGTACTGGGCCCACTTCACTAAACCAATGTGGTATTTAATCCTAGTAACTAACCTCTGGTAGGGTATAGAAAACCTGCAGCCAATGAGCTAATTAAACTCTAACCAACTGATTCACTGAATGATTAAGCAATGGCCAGAAATATGTTTTCTTTGTCTCATTTCCATTTTTCTATAAATGTGGCCCAAGTGCCTTGTTAGAGTTCTCAAAACTTCAGATTCTGGGAGCTGTCTGATAATTGAATAATTTGTATGTATTTATTTTGTTTCAATTTTCTTTACCCATACAAACTCTACTTGATATAACTGGCCTAAGGAATTTTTCCTTTTAGCTATATCCATGTAGAAATACACATTATGATTAACCCTTGTAATTCTGTGTTGCTTCAGCATAAGTTTAAGTATATGGCTGCCTCCTGCTAAAGCTGGATTCAATCATTTTGGACAGAGTTTCAGCTCTCTGCCTCTGTGTGGCTGAACTGGGCTACCTCCTAGTAACCTCTGCCCTATGGGGAATATGGACACATCTGCACTCACCCCACTGACTCCCACACCATGCTTGGCCTGTGTAACATGCTCCATTGACCATTCTTAGGTCAGAGCATGCGCCCTGGGACCCACATCAACCTTCTCTAAATCCACCATTGAAACTACCTTGGGGAAAACTGCCTTGGCTACCACTGAACACATAGGTCCCTCAGTCCTTGCTCTCTTTTTCTCGCTCTGCACCTGCTCACTGAGGGGAGAGCACCCCCGGCTTCCATTCAGCTCTAATCTCTCTTCTGTCATGGATCGATCAGTAATTTACTCTTTCTTTGATTTCTTGTGTTTTGTTGTGTTTCCTGCTTTGTGCCTCACTTGAACAACACATGCAAACTTAACTTCTTCCCTAATGAAGGCTCTATTGGACGGTGGCCGTCTTGGAGGGATAGATTGGACCTGAGTCAGAAGAGGACAGCCGTTAGGGTATCTGGCAGTCTAAACAAGTTTCCTGCAAGAGGACCCTGGATTGTACACCAAACAGTTAGATATTAGGGATCTGTCAGGAAGAAAAAATATCTTGCAAAAGGTACATTGTAAAAAAACAAACCAAATCCTTCATATTTCCATCAGGGCAGTGTTAGAATTTGGTTTACACAAACCTCAAGACTATTGCAGAGAAGAAATCACAACACATATAAAGAATATACACATAGGTTACATATATGTATTTATGTCTATATCTATTTCATTTAAATATTTAATAATTATCTTATATAAAATTATATTTTAAAACTCATTTAATATGACACTGACTCACCTTATCACAAATATATAAAAATTAGTTTTAATAATAAAAATAGGTAAAACTAGTTTGCAATATCATCTCACATTACAGCATTCAATATAGATACCACAAAACACTTTTATGACCTAATATTGGAATTTTACGTTTTTCATTAAAATGTCTTAGCTTTATAACGTTCCTGTTATGTTTCAAAATGTGGCTTACAAATTCCCAATAGGTTGACAAGAAAAGGTTTCTGACTCACGATTAGAAGAGTTTCTTTCCAAGTTCCATGACATAACGGTGGTTGGTCTTTCTTTCAGTCATGGACATGCCAAGTTGAAGACTTGCATCTGGTGAGCGCAGATGTGTCTGTATTTCCCATTGGGCAGAGGTTACTGGGAGGTAACTCAGTTCGGCCACAGAGAGTCACTGCATTTATTCTCCCTCTCGGTGCTGGTTCCTGGAATGCCACAGAAAAGGTCCATGCTGCCTAAGATACAGAGGACCTGGCTGCACCTGTGTGCCTGGGAAGAAGATCCTCACAGGACTTTCACGCATCTAAGGAATACTCCAAATCAGGGTGTCTTTGTCCTGCTATATAACCAATCAGACCTACCTAGACCTGAATTAAGCAATGTGAGAACATGGGCCTCATGTTGGTCCATGCTGTCAGGAGGGCTTTTCAGGTGCCTTTGAACGAGGAACTGAGGCAGCACAAGCCTCTGCACAGTAATCTGGTGGTCTGAGGCCTATAAATACATATTGTGAATCTCTCTACTTAGTTTTAAAAGAATAGTTAATTTTCATATTTGTTAAATTAAAAAATAGTGTTAAAATATATCAGTTTTATTGAGTCCCTAGGTCAGGACATAGTTGGGAAATATTGGTCAATCCCATAACAGACAGTTACCTGCCAAAACAATATTCTCTTATACCTTATATCATATTAGCATAAGGTAACTCTATCATTTGATTTTTGATAGAGCATAATATACCCTAAAACTTAGTAGCTTAAAACAACAGCCATTCATACTTCAAGAGGTGAGACATGGTGTTTTAAGGCAGCTCTGCTCCTGGGGGTGGGTTGGTGATTGGACTGATGACAGGGGCAGTCAGAGACATGTCCCTCTCCATCCAACAAGACATCCCAGGGTTGTTCAGGCCATGAATCGATGGACTTTCCACTGTGAGACAAAGCATGCAAGTTTCTTAGAACCAACTATCCTCTCCAGGTTTGTCCTCTCCAGGAATCACATTGAGATTTAACTAGCAGTGCAAGGCTAATGAGAGGTGCAGCCCTAGGGGGAAGTGATTTGGTAAGAGTGCCAGACTCATGCATGGATTAATGCCATCATCACAGGAATGAATGAGTTACAGTGGACATGACTTGGTTACAGCTACAGTCTCTTACCATGTGATGCCCTCTATCTTTTTATGATGCAGCATGAGCTTCTATCAGATGCTGATGCCAAATTCTTGGACTTCCCAGCCTCCAGGGCCAGGAGGCAGAATAAGTTCTGTTCTTTACAAATGACGCAGTGTGAAATATTCTATGATAGGAGCAGAAAGTGAACTGAGGCTAGAGAATGGAGCAAATCACTTCCAATGCTTCCTATTGACCAGAGCCAGATACAAGGCCACCTCTAGGGAGATCTCATTTCATGGTGAGAGAGGTCCAGACTCACATTGCAAGGCAGGGAGAGAAGCAGAGAGGGATAATTACTGTCATTTCTCAAGCAATTTGCCATAGCACTATATTAATCTTTGTGTGTGTGTGTGTATGTGTGTGTGTCTGTGCTCTGTGATGTTTTGACATCATAAAAGCTTGCTGGTTGAGCCAATTCTTACATGTAGCAGGGCTGTGGCCACGAGCACACCTTGTATTGACAAACCAACTAATCAGAGTCTACAGCCCTGGGTGCTTCCTTTTCTAATTCATACATAGAAAGCCAGTGTTTCTTCTGCACTGAATCAACCCAGGGCCAGCTACCAGGCAAGTAGAGACCACCTATGTCCAGAAGCCCACTTGCGTCATGCACCTACCCTAAGGCACTTACCGTGGTTCCATTTCCTCCCTTGTGGAATCCTTCATAAAGGTTCTGGCCTTGACTTTCCCTAGGCCCTGGATTCTACCTGCTAACCACACCAGTGCTCCCTTGTGTCCCTGCATGGCATGTTGTGACGCTTTCTGGGTCTGAGAGCATAGTAAACTTATTCTTTCTCAGCCACACCAACTTTATATCATATCTAGCATTTTCACCTTAAGAACAATGTACACTATATGTCTAAGTAGGGGGGAAAGTAGAGTTACAACTCAAAAGGGGGAAAGCATCCTTGTATTTTTCAGTGTCTCTTGCACTGAAGTGTAATGAGACCTCACAGTTAGGGACAGAGAGGGAAAAAAAATGGAAGTCACAGATTGAAGATTTTGAGAAAGCTACTGAGAAGTGGTGAGATCTGGGTTATCCGTTTTGTCTGAACTGTTCAGTTTCTTCTGGCAGGAACATGGAAGCAATGCCCAAGGTCAGCCAGTCATTTTAAAAACAGGAAGCAACAAAAGTGAACAAGAGAGCCATACCCTAAGATGGCTGACTGGAAAGAAGAGAGAGAGTGCTAGCCTATCTCCTGATAATATCTTACAAGCAAAAAGTAAAGCTCTCTACTCATTTATCAAGTTTAGGTCATATATATTACCCAGCCAAGCCAAATGTAATTTCTTCAACTACAGGAACACCTTAGCACATAGTGGTATGGAACTTTTATACAGTTACAGTGGTGTAGCCATACAAGAAAGAACAATAAGAAAACATTTTCTGAGTTGGTTCCTCCATCACTGTAAGTGTCTAAAAGAAAGGACAACATCAGATAGAACAAAAACACACGGAAGACACAGAAAATCCTACTGAGACCCATCCTATAGACCAATCACCTGCCCTAAACCACAGCCCAGCAATGGACACACAGCATTTCAAAAGTTAAATTTTGGAAGCACTATTTGGTGCCATGGAAACAAAGATGAAAATGTATACAAAATGGAAACAAAAATGAGGCCAGTGGAGAATATTTTTCCCCAGAAATATAGGAATTTCTTTTATCTGCTCTTCTCATAGAAAATCAAATAATGTGAGAGCATGGACAGCATTTATAGGTTAAGGTCTTTGCAAATTCTTTAATTCATTAAACAAATATTACTCAAGAACTTGGGTAATTCATGCACAAGGAGAAATTCTTTTAAAATTTAATACTTCCATAGTTCAAAAGATTCTTAGAAAATAAATTGCCACCTCTTCCTTAACCTTAACTTACCTCTTTTCCTCTTCCCTCTATTTCATTCTCTTATTATTCATGTCTTTTCATTGCTTTTTCTTCCTTTCAGAAAGTTATAGTGGGGAGAATTGATTAACCTTTTATTGTCTTTCTTTAGTTCTGTGACTCTCAAAACACAGAACAAGTGATGATAGTGTGATACAAGGGAACTTTAGATGAGATTAAATAATGTCAAGAATGTAGTAAGAAGTATTTTCTCTTTCTGCCTTCTATCTTTGATGTTACTTTCCTTTTGCTATTATAAATCTTTTTGCTATCAGAGTATAAAGCATTAGGTATTGTGGAAATCAGGCAGACACAGTACCACTGAACTAAATCCCCAGCCAAGGGTAAAAATATAAATTATTACATCAATATACAAAACTATTATTTTTACTATTAGGTGTTATTCTTCCAAACCTTACTTAAAAGGAATTCAGAACTACTGGGCCTAGTTCAGCTCTTGCTCTGGATCAATTTAGAACTCATATTCCCTTAAAACTCATATCTTAAAACTCATATCTTATAGCCTTAGCCACCCACGTGACTGTAATAAAGGTAGAAGCTTCAAAGTGATGACTTAAGTAAGATCATAAGAGTAGGGTACTGATCTGTCTAATGGAACTGGCACTCTTACAAAGTGAAAAGATGCTAAGGCCCTCCTTCTCCCTCTCCCTCCCCCTTCATCCCATCTTAGGACACAGCATCCAGAACAATGAGAAACAAATTCTCACTTATACTAACCATACAACAATATCTCATAGCAAACAGATCACAGTAAAACAGATATATTTTTTGAAAAAGAACTTGAATTTTTTTCACAGTTGTAACTTTCTGTACTTTTTTTCCAACTAGATGTGTTAGATGGAGAAGGATTTATGTGATGTGCAATTGACAAATTGTCTCTTCATCCTAATTGGCCTGAGTAAGTCAGATGATGCAGCTCCAAACAGAGAGACAGGACTAAGTCCTCCTCACAGAGCCAGGGCAAAGGCGCAGCCACAGGAAGGGGGAGGACTGAAGTTACCTAGGACATTTGCCACAATAGCAGGAGAGGTTACCACAGGGGATTGTTTGTTTGCCCATTTCTATTTCCTGTTCCTCACTGTGCACACTGTTCATTCTAAGACTTTGTCTTTTTTGTGTGTGCCTTCTCGCCATGTTGTGGGCTTTCTTTCCATTGTTTCCGTACTAACTTTTAAAGCTGTGAGACCCTACATATTAAGAGTTAAAATGAGAGACTTGAAAGAATGTGAGAAAAGTAGCTGCAAGTCTTGCAACACACCTACTTCTTGGTGTTGTGGCTTAAACTGTATGCTCCACAAATATGTATGCAAATCTTAACTGTCAGCACCTATGGATGTGATCTTCATAGGGATTATACTCTGAGGATGTAATCAAGTTAGTATGAGATTATACTGAGTTATACTTGGTGTACATGTCTCTCTTTCTAGACTTTCTGCTTAGCTATATGACATATTTCATTTGTATATTTCTTCACCAAAATACGAGCCCAGTAGATGAGGTTTTATAAATGTTCTGTCAGTTTTCTCGACCTTAGACCAAGGGTTGGGCTTTTTTGTGATGGCTCAACCCAGCTAAGCACTTTCCCTTTTTCACAGTGTCTACTGCAAAAGCCAAAAGACTATCATCACAGTGTGAAAATAGTCATGAACAATTTGTGAATGAGTAAGTAAATGACTCTGCTCCAATAAATATCGGGGAACACTAAACTTGAAACTTCATATAATTTTCAACAGTAATGAATATTATTCACCTTTTGATTTTTTGGAAGCACTTACAAGAGTAGAAACTGCTCTTAAGAGCCAGGGATTTAGTTAGCTTAGTGGTTCCAGTGTCTGCCTTGCAAGCACAAGGTCCTGAATTTGATCCCTGGTAACCACATACCGCAGTGCCAGGTGTGGTGACTCATGCCTAATTACAGCACTCTGGAGGCAGAGGCAGGAGGATTGCCATGAGTTCAAGACTTGCCTAAGCTACATAGTGAGTCTGAAGTACAGTGAGACACTGTCTCAAGGAAAGAGAAGGAGAGAGAGAGAGAGAGAGAGAGAGAGAGAGAGAGAGAGAGAGAGAGAGAGAGAGAGAGAG
>PVIC010047450.1:0-13864 GCA_004025085.1 Thryonomys swinderianus | reverse complement strand
TTTTTTTTTTTTTTTTTTTTTTTGCTTTTTGGAGACAGGGCCTCGCTTTGTAGTTCAGGCTGGCCCTGAGCTCACTACGGTGCCCAGGCAAGCCGCAGCGAACTCAGCAATCCTCCTGTCTCTACCTCCCGAGTGCTGGGATTACAGGCATGAGCCACCACGTCCGGCATTGTGGTATGCGGTGTTGATTGCTGGTGGGCGTGTCTCCACACCCAGCATTATATGTGGTTACCGGATATCGAACTCAGGTCCTTGCGGTTGCGAGGCAGGCGCCAGAACCACTGAGCTAACCTTCCAGCCCCCAACAATGGTTTTTTATAAGACTGGAAACAAGAATGTGAAGTACTAGTCCAAACAAGACTTTCCAAACAGAATATACTTTGTAATCAAGATCATAAATCAATCAAAAATCCTATCAAGAAATAAACAATGTCTTTCTCTGAAAATAGTAGCAAAAACGTTTGTGTGACCTTATTAATGAATAATTCAAAACTGTTTTGCAAGTGTTTAAAATTGGTTCACTTGCTGGGCGTGGTGGCTCACGACTGTAATCCCAGCACTCGGGAGGCAGAGACAGGAGGATTGCTGAGTTCCAGGCTTGCCTGGGCTACATAGTGAGCTCAGAGCCAGCCTGAACTACAAAGCAAGACCCTGTCTCAAAAAACCAAAAACAAACAAACAAACAACCAAAATTGGTTCACTTACATAAGACATTTGCTGAATTTAACTTAACTCATAATGGAAGCTTGTTATTAAATAATGAAATGTCCCTTGACAACAAATCAAGCCACAGAACCCCTTACTATGTCAACTCTGGCTATCCACATTGAAGGAACCAAGCAGATTTGGAGAAAATTGAGATAGATATCATCAATAATCAAAGCATTGCTATTTGCTACCTGAAATTGAGAAAGCAAGCTGATTCAATAACAAGTCTCTCTCTAGCTACACTAACCATCTGTGCTTAGCAATTCTAATGTCTAGGAATATTTGCATTTCATTTTTGCTGATTTTCAGTCTATCCTTTTTTGTAAGAATGGGATACTTATATTTTGATTTTTCTTTCTATGTACCACATACTTAGAATTTTCCCATGCAATTGCAAAGTCCTTATAAACATCCTTTTATTAGTAGTGTACCATTTCCATTGAGGGGATTGAACATAATGTACATCACTTTTGTGATATCTCCTGTGGTTTATTGGGTCCATTTACCCTTATAACAGTGATGTACTAAAAATCTCCATACAACTTTTTCTTTTTTAAAATACATATTATTCTACATTAAAACTACAGCTATACTATAGTTTTTTTAAGTAAAAACAAAAAAACCCCAAAACTGTAACTAAATATTACACATTTATTGTAAGTGGAATATTTAATAACAATTAGACATTAAAGTTCTTGTTCTTTTTTTAATAAGAAAAGGAGTAAGAGTAAAGAGTAGTGATTCTGGGGCAGAGATTTTGCTCAGTGGTCCTGGTGCCTGCCTCGCAAGTGCAAGGTCCCTAGTTTGATCCCCGGTAACCACATACAATGTTGGGCATGGAGACTCACGCCCACCAGCAATCAGTACAACATACCACAGTGCCGGGCGTAGTGGCTCACGCCTGTAATCTCAGCACTTGGGAGACAGAGACAGGAGGACTAATGAGTTCCGAGGCTTGCCTGGGCCACATAGTGAGCTCAGGGCCAGCCTGAACTACAAAGCGAGACTCTGGCTCAAAAAAAAAAAAAAAAAAAAAAAAGAGTAGTGATTCTGTCACTAAAAAGTCAAAGAATTTTTGCAAATTGCAACTAAGAAAACATTCCTTAATTTTTTCTTCTTCTTACTTCTTTGGGTTCAAGGTATAAATTCCAAAAAAATACCCAAAAATAAAATTCAAAATAGAAATAACCTATCAAATAATTATATGTAACAAAAATATACAATCTTTTTTCTAAGCACTTATATCTTACTTATTTTATTTTTTTTAGTTTTTTGAGACAAGGTCTTACTATGTAATTCAGGCTAGTTTTGAACTCTCTGTGAAGGTGATCCTCCTACCTCAGTCTCCAGAGGGCTGGGGTTAAAGGCATGCACCATGCATGTTATAAGTATTTATTTATACATAAAGGCTTATTTATACACATAATATATATTTTAATTTAGTTTAGTTTAAATTAAACTCTTGGAGATAAGAGTCTCACTATGTAGTTCAGACTATCTTTGAACTCACTGTATACCCTAGGGTGGCTTTGAACTTACAGTGATCCTCTTGCCTTAGCATTTATATTTTAGGTTTTGAATTCTTTTATTGGTTTCAGTGTTTATCTATTGTTCAGTTTCCTGTAAAAATGAGATTTTCAAGTAAGAAGAAAACAAAAGGAAGCTCTAGTCTTTCCTTTATGAATATTGCTTTGAAAGAAAAAATATGCTATATTCATTAAATAAATTACTTTAAAGTAGTATTAAATTTAATAGGACCTAAAACTGGCAAAAACAGAAGCTCTACTAAAATCATTTAATGAAATTCCACATTTCATTAAGTATCTCGAAGGACTGTAAAATTTGATTTGTTGAATTTGTATCTTCTGTAATTAACAAGCACAATCATTACAGTCCTCAAATGCTCCTAAAATTGTATTTGGGGAGAACCGTATGGTTGTACAATCCACAAAATGAGGTAATATGTATATAATTTTGGAAAAGTCTGTTCAATTGTGAGAGAGAAAGAAGAAAAATATCTCATAGGGAAAATATACACCCTATCAATAAACCTTTATGTAGCCACCTTCACTTGTCATTAACAAAACCAACATAATATTACAACTCTAGTACAGATTTAAGCAGCTACATCCTTTTGAAGTAAAAAGGAATTCACAGTATTTTTGTTCTGAATTCAGCAGGAATCTAAATTTCATCAAAAGGTAATCTATCTGTAAAATATTCTTCAGACACAGAAGGTTAAATATTACATTTTTCTTTTTTATGAGAGACCCAAAATATAAGTAATTTAAAGAGCAAAATAAAAGGGGGATGACAGGAAACAAGTACTTTGTAGAGATGAGAAAGGGGTGTTGGGATAAGGTAAAGGACAGGGTTGGGAGTAGAAGGGGAAGTAAAAGTGATTTTATGGTTCTATTTCCCCAAGATGAATAAAAATTATAAGGTATCAAGAACACACATCAATAAAAAATAAATTCCCAACAGTAGCTTTATACAACTTCCCAAGGATGGCTAACTGACTTTAAGACTAGGTCAATCTTCTGTTAGTCCTTCTCTAGAATGAGAAAGCTTCTGCTACTCTGAAGGCCATCTTCAGAACTGAGTGCCCAAACTGAATAACTTTATATGGCTTCACTTAATCTGCAAGACATTTATTTAAGAATCTTGAAATTCATATGTATAGTAGAACTAGAACTTAATGAGGAAAGAGTAATAACTGTTGACGTGGACAATTTAGGTGACTGACATTCTATTTAATTCTTTGATCAGTAATAGTTCTTAGTTCACAAGTTTGAAATTTCCTCTTTGTGTATATGTGGCTAATATGAAACGCTCAGCTTCACCTGTGAAGGCAATTTCAATAGGAATATCTCAGTACAGAGAAATGCATAGTGTGAAAAGTTCACTGCTGTCTGAAGATGGCTCTTTGTGTACTTCTGTAATACACTGAAATCCTCATTTTTCCTCTCCTCCCATTTTAGTCCCTGACTTCATTAAAATCAATGTGAAAAATACTCTGTACTCACTCTGGCATTCTATGAATTGATGAATAAAAGTGCAGTCCCCGCCACTCTTTGAAAGCAAGTGCTCTAATAAAGAAAGAAAGACCTTTAAGGATATAGTTTGTTGCTGTCTTTGAAATCCAACAGCAAAGATAGGAAAATTGAAATGTACTAACATGGGTAATTCTGACTAGGCCTAAGAAAAGCTGAATATATTTTGATACTAAAAGCAGATATATTTTGGGGTTAAAGAACTGAGAGTTGTAATTATTTAATCCTGAGTTTGTATGCTGAATGGTTAGCTTTTAAAAGTGTAGTTTTTTGGGGGCCAGAGGGTTAGCTCAGTGGTTCCAGCTCCTGCCTCTCAAGCGCAAGGTCCTGAGTTCGATCCCTGGTAACCACATACAATGCTGGGTGTGGAGACTCACGCCCACCAGTAATCAATACCACATACCACAGTGCCGGGTGTGATGGCTCATGCCTGTCATCCCAGCACTCGGGAGGCAGAGGCTGGAGGATTGCTGAGTTCGAGGCTTGCCTGGGCTACATAGTGAGCTCAGAGCCAGCCTGAACTAAAAAGCGAGACCCCGTCTCAAAAAAAAAAAAAAAAAAAGTGTAGTTTTTAAAAATTGAATTCTTTATTGGTACATTTTATATACAGATCACAATCACACTCAACATTGGAGAATTTGTACCAGTATATGACACAAGTTCATAAAAGTGCAGTTTTTATCCAAAGCTACTCAAAAAAGCCACCCACATATACTGTTTTTAAAATGTTTCTCTCAAAAAAATTTCCTTCTCACCTCCACACCCCCCAAAAAGACAGAAAGAAAGATAACTGCTTCTCTAGCTCAGTGAAGTAATGCATATCTGTAATCCCAGTATTCTTGGAAGCTGAAGCAGGATCCCAAGTATGAGCCCAGCTTGGGCACTGAGTGACTCTATGGGATCTTAAATTGGGGATATAGCTCAACTTGAAGGCTGTGGGTTCAATCCTAGCACTATCACCACAAAAGAAAACAAAAAGTTTCTCCCATATTTAAAAAACACCTTTCTTCATACTTCATGAAAGCTTAACATGTACTCTGAAATAATTCTAAAATTTTACATTTTAGTAATCATTACACTTAGAAAAAAATTTTATATTTGTTATTACTAATCAAGTATATATGCTTTATCATCACTCTTTAAAGCTATTTAAGAAGCAAAAGGTAAAACTTAATGAATACTACAAAAGAATTCCTTAAAACTTTGAAGGAACTGATGTAATAATTTTACCTTTACTTTCATAAATAATCTTCCCTTTTGAGTACTTTATGTCTCATATGATTAAAAATCCAGTGTTTATCTCTCCTCAGAAGGTTAAAATGAGTGCCTATATATTTTAAAATATGAGCTTCATAAATGGTTTTTCTCCGATCAAACAGAATTTTGTATTGTTAAAAAAGTAGATAAACCCAAAATCTAACAATACTTTAATACAAGTTTCAGCCTTTTTCTTTTCCTTTTTCTTTTCTCTCCTCCCCGCCATTTTTTCTGTGCCAGGATCATGTTTATTTTGCTTCTGAATCTGAATAACATTTTTCACTATATATCTGCATCTTTCAAAACAACCAGATTTTAGAAATATGTTAAAAATATATTTCACCATGATGACTATCTAGAAGGCAATAAAGCATGAGGCCTGTGAAAGAAGACATGCAAATTGGCACTATTTTCATTCTAAAAACACTCTTTTCTCTTCTCTTGCTCCACTTTTTTTTTTTTTTTTTTTTTTTTTTTTGTGGTACTGGCGATCAAACTCAGGCCCTTCTGTTTCCAAGGTAGGGGTGGTACATTTGAGCTAAATCCCCGGCCCACCTTGCTCCACTCTTAAATTATCTCAACTTTATGTGAGATGCAGATACTACCTATTCTGACAGTGTCTCACTCTCTCCCAACACCCTCCTTGTTAACTTCCTTTTTTTATCTCTACTCTCAAACTTATCATTATCTTGTAGCTAGTTGTATGTTGTCCAGAGCCTCCATTTTACAGTCACAATTAGTATAAGACAAAAAAATGAAGACGGATATGCCTCATGTTTGAGAGTGATTTAAGTATGTTATATACTTAGATACAACAAAGCATTTCTTTTAAAATGGTAATGCCAATATAATACTGTAATTACAAAAATTTAGATAAACTAATTTGCCAACTTGAGCCAATTAAAGCAAAACAAAAATCCTCAGCAGAAAATTAACTATCAAGATAAAAAGTTATTTTATACAAAATCAATCTAAGCTATAACATTTTCAAAATTCAAACTACATAGGATCATATGAAATATGAAAACTCATTTAGGGGCTGGGGATGTATCTCAGTGGCACTGCACTTGCCTGGCAAGTGCAAGGTCCCGAGTTTAATTCCAGCTACAGGGCGGGGAGGGGACCTCATTTGGAATCACATTTTAACATAACTAAAGGACTTTCTACATTTTATCTAAAACTAAATTTCAGACCAATATCAAAGAACTTCAAATGACATTTATTGAAACATGCTATCCATCCATCACTCACCATACTAAAAAAATTACTTTTAATCCTAATTTTAATATGTCTAGTCTACAATAAAATATTTACTATACTGGTAACCTAATTTATATTTATATTAACCTAATGTTAATATAAATTCACCTAAGACAAATGTCTTACAGATTATATAAGTAAAGATTTGGATCATGACACTTAGTACTCTATCACTTGAATTCAGGCCTGTAGAAATTCACTCTGCTCCAACTTTAAAACATGCATGCCACTGATAATCCAAAAGAAATTGGATTCACTGGAGGAAAAATGGATTTGTCATGACAATGTATTTTATTTATATAGGCGAGTTTCCTATAGATTTTGATTTTTTTTCTTGTGCTGTCTGACATTACAGCTTTTAGTTACATGTGCTAACGAGTCCTTCAAATGTGGCTAGTCTGAACTGAGATATGGTGTATGTATAAAATATGTACAGTGACTTCAAATACTCTGCAAAAAAAAGTAGTATGACCTGGGGATAGTGGCAACAGGTCTGTAATCCCAGCAAATTGAGAGGCAGAAGCAAAAGGATAGTGAGTTAAGGCCAGCCTGGGCAATACCTGGGCAAGACCCTGACTCTACAACAACAACAACAAAAAAGTAATGCAAAAAGCTTCATTAATAACCTTTTATACACTGAAACATTTTTGATATTCTGGATAAAGTATATCACTAAAATTTATCAGTTTCCTTTTACAGTTTTATTGTGGCTACCAAAATTTAAAATTATGCATGTGGCTCTCACTCTATTTCTTTTGGACGCACAATTCAATACTCTTTTATATTCAAATTATGGTTATTAAGACAAAAAATTTACAGTACAAAAATCTACGCTTTTTTTTTTTTTTGAGACAGGGTCTCTGTGTAGTTCAGGCTGGCCCTGAGCTCACTATGGAGCCCAGGCAAGCCTCAAACTCAGCAATCCTCCTGTCTCTGCCTCCCGAGTGCTGGGATTACAGACGTGAGCCACCACGCCCGGCACTGTGGTATGTGGTATTGATTGCTGGTGGGCGTGAGTCACCATGCCCAGCACTGTATGTGGTTACCGGGGATCGAACTCAGGACCACTGCACTTGTGAGGCAGGCACCAGAACCACTGAGCCAAATCTCCAGCCCAATCTATACTTTTAATAGCCACAGTATATTTAAGTACTTTATGCTCTCTCCACTAAAGAATAATTTTACTTTAAAAATTATATAGTATTATGGCTGTGGACTTTAGAATACTATTACAAGTGATTCAGAATGGAGTAAGTGATCCACCTTATTCCAAAGTCCAGTCTGTAACTATGGCACAATGAAATTTTTGTGTATATCCAGAAATTCACCTAGTTTCTCTTAAAAGTGCCTATTAGCTGATCTCATGCTATTCAACTTATCACTACCAAAACAACAAATACACTAAGGGAAAAATAATTAGACCAAGGAGTTAACTTCAGTATTTAAAATATCTTAATCTTAAATTAAGGAATCTACAACTCTTCTATTAATATGAAAACAGTCTACTATTCTAAATTGATTGGAATTGGCAAAAGTTATAACAGTATCTTGACAACTTTAAATAGTAAAAATGTGGTTCTGTGAATATAAAGGCCTCTCAACTTAAGAAATAGATTTTTCACAGTGGATCAACACTATTAATAATAAATAGATATTCAATCAAGAGAGTAATATATTTGATTAAAGGCAAAATGACAGAAAATATAAAAGCATTTGAACATTTTTAGAAGATGAAGATTAATTCATTTTACATAACTTTGCAAGACATATTTAATGAATGACAACTAGTAATTCTGGTACAATGAATATAAACTACACCTTTAAAAATTCTCAAATTGAAAATCAAATTGGGAATTTAAAAAAGCAATGTAGCCGGGTGTGGTGGCTCACGCCTGTAATCCCAGCACTCGGGAGGCAGAGACAGGAGGATTGCTGAGTTCAAGGCTTGCCTGGGCTACATAGTGAGCTCAGAGCTAGCCTGAACTACAAAGCAAGACCCTGTCTCAAAAAAAAAAAAAAAAAAAAAAAAAAGCAATGTATTTTGGGCCAGAGATTTAGTTCAGTGGTTCCAGCGCCTGCCTCGCAAGTACAATACTACCTCAATACTATCAATTTTAGTGCTTCCCAAGAGCTATACAGATCCCCCAGTGCATGGAGAAAACATTTAATAGGAAGTTCTGGTACTGACCCTAATAACCCTCATTAAATTTTGTATAAAAACTGTCATCCTATGCACATATATCAGTGTATGCAGATAATAATTTTATTCCTTGGTACTCCAAGCATCTAATGCAGGATCTGGCACACTGTTGGTGCTCAATTAATACTGGATGAAAACAGGTAAAAGGTCAACAGGGACATTTAAGACTAAAGTGCTACAGAAGTCTCTGGGAAAAAGCTCTCCATATAGTAATGAAAACCAATACATAGTAGCTACAAGTTTTTAGTAAGAGAGAACCCATGCTATCAATAAAAGCGTCACAGAACCAATATTAAATAAAAGATTTTCCTTATGGTAGAAATGACTAGTTTTGGTCAATAAAAAAGATGGATAAAGATAGTTTCTATGACCTGACCAAGGGTTCAATGATCTGTTAAATAAATTCACACATCAAAAATAGGGGTCTGGCCGGGCATGGTGGCTCACGCCTGTAATCCCAGCACTCGGGAGGCAGAGACAGGAGGATTGCTGAGTTCGAGATTTGCTTGGGCTACATAGTGACCTCAGGGCCAGCCTGAACTACAAAGCGAGACCCTGTCTCAAAAAAAAAAAAAAAAAAAAAAAGGGGGTCTGGCACTAGAACTTGATGGAAAAATAAAGTAATATAGCTTTGAAAAACAGAGTGGGAGAAAAAGAGATATAGTATATAAGCCAAAGAATTTTGAACTTTCTAATTTTCTTATACTTGAGCAATTGAAATTTCCATACAAAATAGGGTATCTAAGAATATAAGAGAACAGTATATTTTCTTCCTCTTCTTCTTCTTTAGTTTTCTGAGACAGGGTCTCATTTTGTAGTTTAGGCTGGCCCTGAACTCACTATGTGACCCAGGCTAGCCTCTAACACTTCACAATCCTTCTGCCTCTGCTTCTCAAGTGCTGGGATTACAGGTGTGCACCACCACAACTGGTAGAGCAATTTATTTTCAAAAATAAAGGGAAGACTGATTTTAGCTGTTTGGTTTTGTGTGGGTGTGTGTGTGTGTGTGTGTTGGAGACTTGAACTGAGAGACTTGCAAATGCTAGGCAACCACTCTATTACTGAGTTCCTAGGAAGCTCTAGGAACTTCCAGGAAGCCTAACTCTAGCCTAAGAAGCCTAACTTTAAAAGATAAAATTGAACAGTGTCTGAACAGTATACTTCTCATTCCAAACATTTAAAGCCTAATCCCTTGACCTCCCTAACCTACTCAAATAGTAAAAGGATATCATGAAAGAAAAATATTTAAGTTTTTTACACTACCTTTTTCTGTGCTCCCATTTATTTTAGGTAAGAAGTCATCAACTTGTATCCCTAGGATTAAGACAGTATATCATTGCCTGATCAAAGAAAATATTACTTTAAAATTGGTCTCAAGTATAGCCATTGCATTTTCTTTTCCTACTCATAGTAAGTCTGTACTGAATACTTTACTTTTACATGGCAGGTTCAGCTTGCCTTTTCCTACTAGTTCAAACTCAGTTGCCTTCCAATGAACACTAAAGGAAAAAATCTTAAGGTTCATGGATTTAAGTAGAATATTTCAAAGGCTGAAATTTCATTTATCTCAAGGACTAAACACTATTGACCACTAGTGGCAATCAAGTATATTTTAAAGGGAACTTTTCTAAGAGAGTGTAATTTTATACCAGATACATAAAACACCCTTATAAAAAAATAAGTACCCAATGTGAGATAGGAAACAAGATAAAAAAAATCTAAGATTAAATTCAGCTTCAAATAAGAAACATGGATGATACCTACCTAAGCTGCTGCATTCTTTAAGTGTTTTCTCCTGAAGATGTTCTAACCGTACTGTAAATAAAATTCCAAGAAAAAGGTATTTCACAGACAAAAAGAAAAAATAATCTAGTCTAATGAATTTCTGAATTAGCTAACTTACCTTGTAAAGCTGTTAGCCTTTCATTGGTGAAGTCATTATCAGCTTGCAAAGCTTCTATTTTTGCTTGGAGTTCCTGTTCTTTTTCTTCCATTTCATCTATTTTATGTTGTAATTCTTTCTTTTCAGCTTGTCCCTTCTGCTGGATTTCCTCTTGTTTTCCCTCTGCTACCTGTTAAGGATAGAAGAAGATTCAGTTACTTAATAAAAACCTGACTTTGGGCCAGGGATATAGCTCAGCGTTGCTCCTGTCTACCTCAAAAAGCACAAGATCATGAGTTTGATCCTTGATACCTGAAGGGGAAAAAAACCAAACCAAAACAAAAAACCTGACCTTGTTTTATGAGGTCTTAGCCAAGACTGCTTTATTCATTTAAAATTCTAAGGAATATTGTCAAAACTATACAATGTATTTATAAAGCAGTTTTGTTAAACCAGAGAAGATAAAGACAGAATGTAAAAAGTGATCTGTACTAGGGTTACTCCTCTGTAATACCCACAGAAAGATAAAGGGTCAAAGAAGAATATTTGACTGTTTTAAATGGAAAGTAGTATTTCCTCCTGTAACTACTACTATTTCAATTTCAAGTTTTTTTTTTTTTGAGACAGGATCTCACTTTGTAGTTCAGGCTGGCCCTGAGCTCACTATGTAGCCCAAGGCAGACACACCAGAACCACTGAGCTAAATCCCTGGCCCTACCTCCACTTACTTTAAAACCCTACAATAGGACTAATTCTGAAAATTTAAACAAATTTATGTTCAGCTAAAAGGATGATGGCACAAGCCCTTTCAGAAATATTTCCTTCTAATAATCTTTAAAACTGTCAAGGGGCTGGGAATTTAGCTCAGTGGTTCCAGCATCTGCCTAGCAAGTGCAAGGTCTTGAGTTTGATCCCCAGTACCACATACTACAATGCCCAGCATGGCGGCTCATACCTGTAATCCCAGAACTCAGGAAGCAGAGGCAGGATTGCTCTAGGTTTGAGGCTAGCTTGGGCTACATAGTGAGTTCAGGGCCAGCCTGAACTACAAAGCAAGTCCCTGTCTCAAGGAAACAAAAACCACCAACAAAAAAACTACCGGAAGTTAGTCAACATCACAGAAGACAGCTATTTGCTGGTCTTCTTTAACAAATGTCTGTCTCCTAGGTACTTGATCTATGGTTTGAATTTTATTAAAATTCACTAACTCATTTATAAGATTTTAAAGCCTCTACTATACATTACCTTACAGTTTGATCTGTCCTCTTAAAATGTCTCATCACTATAGGTAACGGCAGCTGAAGCAGAATAAACTGCTCCATCATGCTACCAGGAGTCAAACACTGGATTACTGCAACGTTCACCTGGGCTTCTTTTAATTCTAAATGGCTAGACCTTGCCTTTGATATGCCCTAAAAATAAGCAGTTTCAGGTTTAAAGAACCCATTTGAGTTCACTTTGGTCTTAATGGTTCTCAACTACTTACTGTTGGAATTTAAAAGATGTTTATTATAAAGCACAGACTACACTGACACCTAGAGGAAATACATTAGAATTTATAGGCTTTCAATTACTTATTGTAACAGAAGTTAGAATCAAAAAGAATACCAACACCTTATTTTTCACTATCAACCATTACTAATTTTTGTTGTTGTTGTTGGTTTATTTATTTTTTTGACATAGGGTCTCGCTTTGTAGTTCAGGCTGGCCTTGAGCTCACTATATAGACCAGGCATACCTCAAACTCTGCAATCTTCCTGCCTCTGCCTCCCAAGTGCAAGAACTACAGGCATGAGCCACCACACCCAGCACTGTGGTGTGTGGTACTGATTGCTGGTATCATGAGTCATCATACCCAGTACTGTTGTATGTGGTTAGTGGGGATTGAACCAGGGACCTTGCACTTGCTGGGCAGGTGCTAGAACTACTGAGCTAAATCTCCAGCCCACCAATTCCCTGCCCCCCCCAGACTGGGGACTCAGGCTACATATTTTCAGCCCTTTTTATTTTTTTGGTACTGGGGACCAAACTCAACCTTGCATTTGCCAGGTGGGCACAGTGCCACTTAACTAAATCCCCTGTCCACCTTTTTAAATTTTTAAGACACTAAGTTGCCTAGGCTGGACTGAGAATTGGGATCCTCCTGCCTCAGTCCCCCACAGTGTTAGGATTATAGCTGTGCACCACTATGACTAGCTTATTACTACTTTTTTTTTTGAGACAGGGTCTTACTTTGTAGTTCAGACTGGTCCTGAGCTTGACATGTAGCCCAGGCAAGCCTCAAACTCAGCCATCCTCCTGCCTCTGCCTCTAAAGTGCTGGAATTACAGGCATGAGCCACCACACCTGACATTGTGGGATGTGGTACTGATTGCTGGTGGACGTGAGTCACTATACCCAGTATTGTAGTATGTGGTTACCGGACTCCAGGGACCTTGTGCCTGCTAGGCAGGTGCCAGAACCACTGAGCTAAATCTCCCGTCCTCCTTACTACATTTTACATAAACAACCACAAAGCAACACCTGAACTTGTTTGGTTTTTTTTTGAGACAGGGTCTAACTTTGTAGTTCAGGCTGACCCTGAGCTCACTATGTAGCCCAGGCAAGCCTCAAACTCAGCAATCCTCCTGCCTCTGCCTCCCAAGTGCTGGGATTACAGGCGTGAGCCACCACGCCCGGCACTGTGGTATGTGGTATTGATGGCCAGTGGGCGTGGTTTCTCACAAAAACCACACCCAGCATTGTATATGGTTGCCTGGATCAAATTTAGGACCTTGCACTTGCGAGGCAGGCGCCGGAACCACTGAGCTAAATCTCTGGCCCAACCTGAACTTGTTTTTAAGGCATGTTTTTTTAGTACATATTAGTTATTCAGAATAGTGGGTTTCATTTTGGCATATTAGTCTATATACATAACATACTTTGATCATTTTCTCTATAATATATATATATATATATGTATAATTCTTTGAGACATATACTGAGGACTGGTATAGCTGGATCAAATGATAGCTTTATTTTTGGTTTTTTGGGGAACCTCCATACTGATTTCCATAGTGACTGTACTAATCTACATTCCCACCAACAGTGTCTAAGACCCCCCCCCCCATTCTTGCTAGTGTTCATTCATTCATCCACTTATGCAGTGAGTGGAACCTTCCTTGGTCCCTACTCTCTGTTCCTTTTTGGTACAAGAGATTGAACTTACGGCCTTAGCACTGAACTATAACCCCACTCTATTTTATTTTGAGACAGGGTATCACAGAGTTGGTCAGGCTGGGTTCTCTAATGGCTGAAGATGCTGAACATCTTTTTATTTATTGGCCATCTGTATTTCTTTAGAAAAGTGCCTATTCAGTTCATCTGTCAATTTATTGGTTGGATTATTTGTTTCTTTAGTTTTAAGTTTTTTTCAGTTCTTTAAATATTATGGACATATGGGCCGGAGGGTTAGCTCAGTGGTTCCGGCGCCTGCCTTGCAAGCGCAAGGACCTGAGTTCGATC